>CACRXK020000004.1:0-75394 GCA_902702795.2 Paramuricea clavata
GCCTCGAGGGGTTTGGGGCTGTCAATTTCCCGTTTGTAATCTAAAATGACTGAAAATTGCAAATTTCGCAAGGCTATATTTTCCGCATTTTACAACATTTTGCAACGAAACTTTGGAATATTACTAATTTTGTGATGCTCCTTCAAGCTGTGATGAAATTTTTGTCTAGACTTGTTTAGTTCAAAATTTAGTCTATTACGCAAATGGTCAATTGGTAGGCTTTTATCAGAAGATCCTAAGTTCCTAACTGTACTCCATTTCATTCTCTACCTTATAGAGGTCAAAAGACTTACTACATTTCATTCTCTACCTTATAGAGGTCAAAAGACTCTGAAAGCGGCTACAGATGTCCACGCAGAAGGCGAGACTATGTTAAAACAATCTTACACAGGAATGCAATCCCTGGAGAAAGCAATGGCGGAACTTGATCACCCGGGACATATGCCCGAGGGTCTTGATGAACACGTTTGGCAGAGATTGGTTCAAGCAAGAAGATTGAAAGTTGAAAGTGAACAAAAGGTTGGTGGTATCTTTGTATAAGCATTTTTATATATGGGTATATACATTCGTGCCAGAGGACCTATAGTTGCACTTTCCTCAGCTGTTCCTAAAAGGCTAAAAGGGTAAATAATTTACACTCGAAAATCTATCTGTGTTTATCTATATATATTTTTGCACCTAGGTAAAGACAAAAGCCTTAATTTTGGCTGACATGAACGCTTTCTTGCAAAGAAGATTTGTGGAGGACGAATCACTTCGAGCTGAAATTGAGCGTCTTTTTAAGGAGCTACAAAAGTATGTAAACAATAAACAATGAATATAATTAATGACAAATACTAAATAGAAACATGCTTGAAATTATGCATTTTTAATTTTTTTTCAGTTTACGTGACGAGAAAATGAAGTTTACTATGGATTTAGAAGTTCAACTATTGCTAAAACAAGGCCAGGTGAGAACAAAGTTTTGTAACTACCGAGCTCGTGTTATGACTTCTGCTATAGTGTACCAAGGCCTTTGCAAGGATTTTAGATTTTGGAACTGTTTCTAAATAGCCCAGACAGATTTATTAACAGATCTTGTTATAAAGCTAGTGCTTAAACTAAACATGATTGGCTGATTTGTGGTGACGTGAATTTATCCACTATAAATAAAATATAGTTGTTCTCTTTTGTGGAAACACTACGAACATTTATTTGCCACGTGGTGTTTCCACAAAACAAGGAACTTCGTTTTGGTCGCTGTTAATTCTGATTATTTTCATGTAGGTTGAAGTTCCTCCAGAC
Source organism: Paramuricea clavata (assembly GCA_902702795.2). NCBI lineage: Eukaryota > Metazoa > Cnidaria > Anthozoa > Malacalcyonacea > Plexauridae > Paramuricea > Paramuricea clavata. The sequence continues at coordinate 1,285 of CACRXK020000004.1, forward strand.
TCGTTCATTACTGACTACTCTGATAGTACATTGGTCCATCGTTCTGTCATTGAAGATTTAAACGCCACTATTCGTGTAAGAACCTGTGAGCTCTCTTTCTCTTTGTATTTTTCTGAAATATACGTACAGTGTTTACTTATTGACTAATACTCTCCACTTATATTTTTTCATTCCAAGTCTTTGGGAGATGCTAAAATCAACATTATGGTTGAAAGTAAAGATTTTAGAAAGGGAATTCATGCTTTGGAATGGTGAGTTTGTTTTATAGTTTGCATGGTTGGATAATGTCTGAACACTTGGTCAGAATATTACCTACTGAACCACTACATTCGAGATCAAGTAACAGCTGTCCTGTTTCTAAGTTTAAAAAAAGTTTTAATTTTATTTACTAAAGGGAACATAAGAAGATGAAGATGCAAATTGAAGATTTAGAAGCAAGAGCACGTGACATTCAGCTACTGAGAGTGACAAAAGATTTGCAGCAGGTAATTGAGGATGGATTTCCTGAAAGGGATGGGGCCTACCCCTCGCTGTGACCAATGGGACTAATTGATTGTTTCCCTCGTTTTTGTCATGCAGTATCTAGGTGAAGTTGATCAACAAGCCATCCAGCAGAAAGAAGTGGCAACATTAGAACAAACGCTTCAACTTTATCAGAAGGTAATATTAATAAGTTAGGCTTATTAGTTTATTACCTTGGATGGATCCAGCATGATCTGGTAGGGTGAGGAGGGGGGGGGGGAGCTGCTCTGCCAGCTCTGGTGCCGAGTTGTGTCGGTCATGCGTGCCACCCGCCCATCAACATATTGTATTTGAATTGTAATTGTATTGTATTGTATTGTATTCGAAAGGCTGATATGGTGCTAAGCATGATCTGGCATGATCTGGCAGCTCTGTTGCCGGGTTGTGTCGGTCATGTGTGCGTCACCCGCCCATCAACATACTGTAATTGTTGTTCACAGTTCGCTTATCATCATGTTATTACTCAATTACTGTATCTCATTTTGTCTCTCATTTTGCTTTATCATGAAAAATAGCACCCGCACCTCCTCTGGCCAGGGCTGGGGACCCCCCCCCCCCCAGTAAATCCATCCCTGCTTATTACCTTATTACTGGTAATAAGGAAGAAAATTACGAAAGTAGCCCTCTTAATACTGGCATCATTTGTGTCTTTGGCTCAACCTAAGAAATAGTATAAGTGAAAACTTTCAACTACTCCTCAGACTCACGCACGAAATGTGGAAGATCGTCATCGGGTGATTCGTGATTTGAAAAAAGCGATTAGAAAGAAAGAAATTGAGAACGAGAGATTGGATATTGATTTAGAAGAAATGGCGATCACAGTCGCGGAAAGAAAGAATGTCAGCAATCCTGATGGTGAGTGTTATTACGATGTATAAGGGGCGGCGGTGTACAGGGAGAGTTTCAGCTTGCACAATTTTTTTCGGCCGTCTGCTTGTGCTGAAATTATTTTGCGTAATTTTAAAGGTATTTTTCTTTGCTTTTGTCTTTGCACGATTTTTTTTCTTTTGTTTACCTTGCGCGAATTTTTTTTTGTTTTCCCCAGCCCCTGAGAATGGGCTCGAAACGGGGCTTTTCCCCAAATTTGTAAAGTAGTTGCACACATATAACGAAGACATCTTACCAGGGAGCGCTACCTGGGGACATGCTGATATGATCTCCTCTGATATAATCATGTTGTTGATTGCTATATACATACTATTACCATTGCAGCTGAAAACCAGGCAGAAGCTAACAGTGAACGCCGACTCAAGAATATCGTAGCTCGTCGTAGGCTGGTCGACTTGGCGAAAGCCCAAGCACAGGAGGTAGCCATATTAAGAGCCGAAGTTGAGCGATTACGCATGCGCACCTTCCCTGCCTTGGTTCAGGTTGATCAGTAGTTAAGTATTTTGTGTATATTTTGTGAACGTTGTTACAATGTAAAATAGTCGAGCGCGGTGCTCTTTCGTTTTGAGAATATAATACATTTATATAAGATCAAAGACGTTAACATTTAAAGACTTCATGCGAGAAAATGGCGCACAGTATTTTCAACATGTTATACACAAGCCGGACTCTATTCTCCGACTACGCATTTGATTTGAAATCGAGCGAGCTTCCTAATAAACAGAATTTGGCATTGGTGAAAACTCATAATGGTAGGTATAGAGATAAAAGTTTTACAACCATTCATATTCAGTTTCACTTAATTTTCATAAAATTAGCAGAAGTCACCTAACTGGGACGGGTAAGTAAGATTTTAACTAAAAGACCTACTTTAAGAATTCTCATGCATATGTCGTTGGTGATACCAACATGGTTTTCGAGTTTGGCAAGCTATCGCTGTAGGTATTGACTGCAAAAGAGCAATGGTCATTCTCAGTTCAAATTTCAAAATATGATACAAATTATTGTTCAACTTTGAAAATGCCGACTGAATGTCGTGGTTTAAATAAAGTACACGGACTCTCGCACAACATTTCCATACGGAAATAAACTTTATTATGTACAATTTATGTAAGGCACTAGTTTGCCAACACTTCAGTTCTGCATAAACTACATATATGTTAACTGTACTTAATATAAAGAATTCAAACACCCATATTTATTGCCCAGTCATTCTACAGTACCAAATGGGATCAAAATATTTCCATCCGCACTTCTACCTGATTAGCTGTTTACATTCGTTGCTACCCAATTCACATTTTTGGGAAACTTGCAGCGGCAGGGGGGAGGGGCATTTTGTCCCGGTCCCACCTCTCGGCAGCCCTGATAACTTACATGCCAAGCTACCGCTGAGAGCACTTAAACTGTATACAGCTATTTCATTTAAGGTTGTCCCCCGAGCAAAGAGGAAAAGTCGAATACGAGCGCGAAAGGCTGCTGGGAATCGCTAATAAATGAATGAATTTATTAGCGATTCCCAGCAGCCTTTCGCGCTCGTATTCGACTTTTCCGCTTTGCTCGGGGGGCAACCTTAAATGAAATAGCTGTATATGTGAGTGAATTGTGTGGCAACAGTCATAATCACTGAGTCAGACTAGGTTTATTTACCCAAATCAGGAAGCGACTACAAAGGAGAGGGACTTTCCTTTTGAGGAGTAAAATCGTCGAGCGTCAATAGACGATGGTGAAGTGTTTGGAGCCCTGCTCTCATAAAATATAACACAACATTTTATTTCAGTTCGTTTGTCTCAATTTGATAAATTTGGTAATTCTTTCATGGCATTTTCACAAGAATGCATTCTCTTCCTTAGCCGTTCGAAGTCCCCATCGCATTCTTTTCGTTTATTTTTGAGAGAGTTCAAGTCTTGTTTCATCTTCTGGATACAATGTTCCTTGTTCTTGATTTGAATGTCGATTTCTACGAAATGTAACGGAAACGTAAGTATAAAGCGTTTTAATGGCGGCCATGTATGTTAAGTTATTTTCTACCAGTTAACCAACATGGCGCCTGCATCATCGCGCGAAAGCGCGTATCCTTAAAAGTGTTTTTGGTATCAAAAGACTAATCTACTCTTACTTATTCTACGACCAACCAGGTCAACCCGGGTTAAGTTTTTTAATGTAAACCAACCAGGTCAACCCGGGTTAAGTTTTTTAATGTAAACTATATAATTGTTTTACCAGTTGCTCTACTTTCTATTTTCCTCATGTTTGCTTCGTCTTGTGCTCTCGCTCTGGCAACAAGTGCCGAGACATCACTCAATAAACCAGCATCTCCGAGGTACTTTAACACAGCTGGAGAACTTGAAGAAGCTATGAAAAGAAGGTAAAAAATGTTTAACGTGGGAGTTCAGCCATGTTACAGTAACACGTCAGCCATTGAATCTAAAAAGAGAAGAACTACGAGTTTCGAGTGCCCATGCATGTCAGCGCGATGGCCCTTCCAAGGCAGGCCGAACTAATGGGCCGTTGCTCGAAAGGCCGAGGAGTGTTTAAGTCTTGTAACAAGTGGGCCGAGGAGTGTTTAAGTCTTGTAACGAGTGGCTGCAGACGTGTTCCAATTCCCAAACGTGTTTTCAATCAGTTATCCGCACTGCATGCATTCTTCTGTGGATCTGTTAAAGCTCGCCACACTTTAGAATGACGCAACTACAGATTCTTACAATCATACTGGTGACCAACCTCGTATCCAGGCTCTTTCGAGGAGCGTGGTGGAAAGAGCCTGGGTACGCGGTTGACGGGTGACAGTTACCTCACCCTCGAGCGATTTTTGTGATCATGACAAGTTGGAGAAATATTCCAGACGTACCTCCTTCTGCGAGGGCGTCTACTTCCGTTGGACTACATACGCACGGTGAACTGCAATTCTCCTGTGGGAAATTAATAGGACTATAACTTAGAATAAGTACATTGTCTGTGAACCAAGGACAGGTTGGGGGGAGCTAGAAACTGTAAGTACTCTGGCTGGAGGAAAATACGCTACAAATACAATGGCTGCTAATTATCGTTTATCCAACATGGCCGCCATGACGTCAAGTGTACACCAAGAATGGCATAAAGTGTCCGATGGCGCTTGGACTCAGAATCACATTTACCTCTGTTTCGGAAATCGTCTCTCGTTTGATTCCCTTCCACGTCGTGATTGCCAATGGCGTGTGATCAATGACGGCTGGTGTGTTGGAAGATCGTGAACTGGCTCTCTCACTCCAGTTTGTATCACTATCGTCAGTTCGACTGGGTGAAGGAAACAGATTAGTAGCCACTGACGCTGAATTCTCGTGTTCTTGATCCAACTCCGAGTAGAAACCCAAACCCGCTTGCTCACCGTTCTGAAAGTATAGGCCTGTTTCATTACGATCGCTATGCTCGCGCAGAACGAGAGAACGTGTTAAACATGCAGTATGTACCTAGGATCATATTGTTTGGTCCCCTTCTGTGTTTGCGGCATGAAAGTTGAACTACGTGCAACTTCTCTTGTACGCGCGGCTGCTTGGGTCGCCCGTCCAGTGAGAACCAAGCGTTCTTATTGGAAAACGTCCTTAAACGACTCCCCAGAAGTGGTAAGTTTTTCGGGACGCGGGATGGCGTGTACGGCCGAACCTAAACAACGCCCAATTCGGTGTAAATCCGCTAATTTACCCTTGTATTACTTACCCTTAGAAGTTCGTGGACAATATTTTGCACACCTGCAGCAAATGCAATATCTAATGCTGTCTCGCCACCGTTGTCCCTGATAGTCTTGTCAGCTCCTGCTGATACTAAAGCACGTATCGCACTTGCACAAAACTCAACCTGAAATAAAGTTGTACCACATGCTGTGTGATTACTTAATTGTGGATTATGGATAAGTTTAAGGCCGCGCGCGTTTACACTAGTAGAGAATTTAAGCTTCGCGTTATGGCAAACGCCAGGCAAAGAAAGATTTTCCAGTACCAAGCAATAAAGAGTAAGTGAACATAATTATTCTTTCGACGCAAGAAAAAAAATATGAAACGAAAACGTTCAACGAAAATTTTGCCAAGAAAGTTTGAACCTGCCGTTCCCGGAAACGTGAAGCTTAAACTCCCTACTAGAACGCTACGAATAGCATTCCGTTTAAAATTCACTACGTTTTTTAGGCCGTGTTTACACTCAATCTCGTTCCCCGAGCCTGCGATCCTCGGGAAGGAACGCGAGGATCTGGGATAATTCGTTTCAGGGAGGAATCTGATTGGCCGTTAAAATGAATGCGCAGTTCAATCTTAGCCAGGATTCCTGGCTTCCGGCAACGGATTATCCCAGAGCCTCGTGTTCCTTCCCGAGGATCGCAGGCTCGGGGAACGAGATTGGTTTACACCACTGAACTATATTTACCGTAGCGTATTAATTGGCATCTATATTGGAACTATATTTACCATAGCGTATATTAATACGGACTTAAAAGTGCCAAGTGTAGTGGTCCATAGACGTAGTTGCTACGCTACGGCAAGCCAGTTATAACGGAATACTAGCCGTAGCGTTATAGTGTAAAAGCGGCCTTAGAAGGATAGACACTCCAAGGTAAACAGGGAGAATTTGGGGGACCAGAAGAGTATCAATGACCAGAAAAGAGGTCTAGCTTATGCAACACATACAACCATTTAAACCGGAGCCAACCTTTCTGTTAGATGCTGCCAGCAAGTGCAGAGCTGTTCTGCCTTCGTAATTGATAGCATCCAAGATGGTGTTTGAAGGAGATTCCATTTTGCAGGCTGCCTTGGCTATTGCTTCAATACAGCTCTGAAAAATATAAGTTTTTAATTAATTCCAAAACTGCAGGAACTGTTAGCTGCATGTGATGGCAGAAAATTTCAATGACAGGTATGGTTGCAACAGAAGTCACACGAGGCAAAGAGATCTAAGAAATGTGCATAAAACCATTCCAAGCTTTTCAGTTCTAAAAATTACTTCCCAATTTCTTTCATTCATGAGTGGATACTGGTAGATTTTGATCACTTCCAACAAATCCATTTGGTAGTTCCTACTTGTTTGTTTATTTGGTGATCAAATTCTGCATTAATCTTGGTTGTTTTAGTGTTAGGTGAAGTCCATCCATTAGACAACTCAATATTGCCAGGCATCCAGGAACATTTCTAAATCATGATCTGTGGTGGGAAATCTGATCCAATTCCATCTTGGCCACTGAAGATAGTTCAGCTAGTTGGACATGTTAATATATATATATACCATGGAAGAGTGGTTAATCCTGCTGGATGCAGAACTTCTTGGAGAATTCAAAAGGGCATATCACAGCCAATTGCCCTGTAGTGTTCTGATGTTTATTGTGTGAAATTCATAATGTTAAAGTGGAACCTAATACAAGATCCAAATCCTAAATACCAAACAACCAGGTGGATTCAGAATGATCTCCCATCCAAATGTGACCTTCAGTTGTGTAATTTTAATGAAGCTCCCTTGGAAGTGAAGATGTCAAATTAAACTAGGATCAACTTGTTATAATGAATCGAAATTTTTCCTCCTTTGTTTCCACATCTTGCTTTTTGCATATATTAATGTGTCCTCGATCTTTCATCCCTATGTGGCATAGCTGAATCGAGTAACTTGATAGTGCTGTAATATTGTTGCCACATACTTTTTCTTTGGAATAAGTGTCCTAATCACCAGTAGTTTCCAATAAACCTCTACTCAGGTATATGCCATAAGGATCAAACCAAAGTAATATTGTGTAATAAGGCAATTTCAGCTGGGGAGGGTGATGATGGAAAATATACCTACCTGAAAATATTGAGATTTTGAGTCTAAACTAGTTAACAGATTAGCTGCCATATGAAGTGGAGTGTCTCCATTAATCTCATCATGGAACATCAACTGTTTTGGCATAGCAGTCATCATTCTGTTCAGTTTTGGTATAAGTTCTTTTGCCGAAACTTTCATTTTCGACCGATACATTCCACACATTGCACGGTGCAAAGCAAACTGTCCTGTGGTTTCTGACTTTACATTTGGGTTGAAGTCATACTGTAGCAACCACTCCAGAGCTAAACATTTTGCAAAAGTACATGCTAAGTGCACTAATGGTAATCTGAGTTCTTCTGATGGGTCCGGAACAACATCATTTTTATCCCACCCTTCATCTATACACTTGACAACACATTTTTGAAATTGCAAAATATTCGACTTGGCCCCTGGAGAGTCATTACAATTCATCAATGTCAACACAAGATCATGGTGTTTCAATGGACATTCTACTTTTGGGTCACAAAACGGTGTGCATGGATGTTTTGTGACTTTCTTCGGTTTTGGTTTTGCCATGGTTGGTAGAGAATTTGCCATGGTTGGTAGATGATCCAACAATCTTGGCGATGCAGACTGGTTGAGTAAACTCATGTTTCAACTTTGAAAAACCTAAATAAAATAAATAAAACCAACTCGATACTTTTCCAGTGACTATTCTAAAATTTATCACACAATAAATAATGGAATACTTCATTATATCTTTTTGGCATCTGCCCAGACATACATTCTATACGACAAGCATGTAGTAGGGCACAAAGCAGAAAGGTGAACTGCCCTACATTGCTACAATACTTTTTTAAATTTGTCTGTGGGTAGTTAGGTATCTTCAGCATGTCTGCATTGCATGCTTATTGGTATTAACCATACATGCAGGACGTCTCAGCCATTGATACTGACACCCAACAATTAGTGGTGATGATATGATATATCCTAGCTGACCATCTCATATTTTCACAAGCCGCAGGGCCTTCATACAATATTTCATAAAAGTGTGTTTCTTTTAAAAATCCTTACAAATGACCTTAAAATAACATGGTTTTACAGAAATTTGGTAGTAGTATTAGATAAACGAAAAGAATTTTGAAATTCTATGCACGTGAAGAGAAGCTGGATATGCGCGTAGCGAGGTTGCAAGCGAGCGGGACGAAGCGGCTATATTTAAGTAAACACACAAAGGGTTTCCCGAGCAACCTTTTTCAGTTATTGTTACTCGATTTAAACGCGCTTTAAACACAGGAGACATAGACAAGTAGCTGCTACAATACACACTTAGAGTTTGGGCGAACATGTAGGCTATTCGAGACTTAGCCAGCATATCAACCAGAATTATTAGACTTTCACGGCCTTTGCTTACCAGCGGGGCCGGTGCAAGTCATGCGAACGACGACAGCACAAGCCGCCCGCTAGCGCGTAGCGGTTCTCGTCCAGCAATTCAGCAGGCAAAACGTTTAATACTGTGGTACACGCTTTAAAGATCCTTACTATATATATTTCAATCAAAAATCATTAAAGGCGACATATATATTTCCCACAAGAAACTTTGTAGTCGCAAATGGCAATTATAAAACCGCGAAGGCTGAAGCCTTCCCGCGACAAATCTTCGGCTTCCCGCTCAACTCGTTTAAATGGCCAAAGCCATCGATATTCCGATACTCATAACAGTAAATAGTTCAATACATACCAACTGTAGTTCGGATTATGAATTCTTTCACAATTCTGTAAAGTGGATGCTTGCTGTATATATTGTATTCTTCGAAGGTAATCTCAGCAGTGCAAATGTGTTTCTTCTCGGCTAGCATTCCAGCAAAGCGTCTGGAAGCCGCATGCTCTCGTCATCCGCAAGTGGCGATTAAAGCTTCCTGACAGCCAATGAGATTACCGTATGACACACGCAACCGAACGGGTCGGGAAGGTCAAGGTAGTAACTCCGCCTTCCCAAAGGACACTACTCGAAGTGTGAAGGTACCCCTCTTTGTATGCACATTAACCCAGATGTTCCCCAAAACCATTCACGCAAGACGGGTTTTCAGGGTAATAATAGTCGATTTTAAATCAATATAATAATCATGCTAAACGTTTCTATAACATGCATTTTGCAACAAAGAGTTTAATAACTGTGTTATATACTGCACTTACCCCCTCACCCCCCTTAGACTTAGTGGACTGAAACCTTACACACCTATAGATGAATTTTTGGCATGATTTAAATCTGTCAGTGAGATTTATCTGATACTGGACGCGTTATCCTATCAATTTGGAATGCATCGTTTCCGACCACGGCCGGAATAGCGTCACGAATTTTCGCGCACATAAAAGTCAAGGAGTAAGAGTTACAATGTTACAGGCCCTTGGTCTATTGAGTGGTATGGACCATCTGAAAAGGATTAAAAACGTTGACGTTTCGAGTGAACGGTAGCCTGCGTGGCAGGCTATCTGGGCGTGGGGGAGAGAACAAAAAATTTTTCATCGCCTCCCCCAAACCCAGATAGCCTGCCACGCAGGCTAAGTGAACGGTAAACGTGACTGTCTCACTACTGCCTCTTTTCCACTCATCGCAAAAAATAATAAACTGTCAAGCATATTTGTGCTTCGAAAAGAACTCGCAGCGAGTAACGTTGATTCTTGCGATGAAAGAAAAAGAAGCTTTAGTGCTGGTACGTGAAACCATGCCATACGACACACAAGATTGTGGAAAACAAATTAAATTTCTATTTTTGGCCTTATGATAGAGGTACAAATAACGATTAACCTGGTACCACATCATTGCCACTTAATTTTGCATAAAGGAAATTGGCAAGTGCGTCATAGACATAGTAAGAAGAGACCAGATTGCTCGCAGAAATTTCCTGTCAGGGCAATATCACCCTGACAAAATTCAAATCAACAACAACTTCGATAAATGCAAGAAACGTTTTATTAAATGTTCAGTATGATACATTAATACTAATAGGCCATAACACGATGTTTAACTTTTCACTCAACCAATACAGACAATACACCCTTCCAGAAAGTACTCAGCCTTGCCTATAGAGCCCCGTTTCTAAGATTCGTAAGATTGAGTATTCGTTTCAGAGCCCTTTACGGCTTTACCTTGTTACAGGCGACACATTTACGAAACCATACAGTTATATCAGGGAATATAAAAGACCTGTTTATTATAAGTTTGTAATGTTTCAATCACGGAAACAAAGCTCTGTAGCCATGGCTAAGTACTTTCTGGATGGGTGTATTGCACCCCTTTCACATGCAGTGCGGACCACAGAGTGTGTTAGGAATTAAATGGGGAGGGGGGCATGCGAGTGAACAAAGCCTGTTGTGGTCAGATTATTTTAACCATATACAATTACCTTTTTTCCTCTTACTCAGTAAAAAAGTGGGGGGGGGGGCGGGGATAACCCAGCTCCGTGGTCCCTGTTTCATTCAGTTCCTGAGGTTTTGACTTTCAATTCGATTCCTCAATATATGAGTCAGATGAGTTTAGAGTGTTAGACTTTCCACGTTATGAACCACATTATTGTTAATTATTTAAAAGTGCACTAAAATAGAAACTGCACAGTTCTATAAGATAAACTGTCACGCTCCATGACTCCCTAGTGACACACATCATTAGAATGCTGTTCTAATAATACAGCATTCTAATATTAATTCCGCCAATTCACTGTGTAAGAAACCAGATTATTGAAGACACACACATTATGCATTTTGCCATTTATGCTCGAGAATTTGCCCATTACGGAAAAAAAACCCATAATGTGTGTGTCCCTATGCCTCATTGAGACACTGCATGGTTGCTCTTAACGCACTTGCCTGAGCAATCTACTGGTAATGTACATAATAATATACATAAAGACAAGGGCGGATTTTCATTTTTTTTAAAGGAGGGGTAGAAAAATTTCTGGTGGGGTGCAAGCGGCACCACTGAGCGAGTTTCAACAGGGTTTAGGCGTTAAAAGGTTAAAGATTTTCACACTAAATAGGAGGGGTGAAGCAAAATTTTGGTGGGGTTGAACACATTATAAGAGGGGTTAGAGAGATTCTAGGAGGGGTTTAACTCCCCCCCCCCCAGTAAATCCGCTCATGCATAAAGATATTACTCGACTGTGATTGGTTGATTTCAGTGCAGTTAATCCCAAACAGCAGTGCAATTTTCTGTAATCGGACTCGTGCTATTTTGAGGTCTTTGAAAAACTCACTCGTACATGTTATATCCAAATTTCACTCGAAACCATGCTATTACCTATACTAATTTCACAATGCATGCATGCCAGAGACAAAGCTAATTATAACTCTATTGGCACTTTTTAACCAGTATTCTCGCGTAGTTCATTTCTCACTTGAGTAAGAGCATAACCCAACCAGTTAGTTCCCTGCCATTGACTCTTGTCCTTTGCTCTCGGATCATCTTCAGCTAGTCCTATACCCCAGATACGATCAACAGGACTGGCTTCAACTAACACTGTATCACCTGTTGCCAGTAACTTCTTTTTAAGGCCAGCATTTTGTGAAAACTATGAAAAATCTTTATGTTAGTGAATGGTTATGCCACAGTTGGTGCCATGGTGGTGATGATGGTGGTGGTGATAATGGTGGTGGTGATAATGGTGGTGGTGATAATGGTGGTGGTGATAATGGTGGTGGTGATAATGGTGGTGGTGATAATGGTGGTGATAATGGTGGTGGTGACTGAGTGGTGGTGGTGATGATCATGGACATGGTGATGATCATGGTGATGATGTGGTGATCATAGTGATGATGTGATCATGATAATGTGATCACTATGATAGTGGTGTTAACAGTAGTGATATTTAATGATCATGGTAATGATGGTGGTGATGTTGGTGGTGATGCCATTGATAGTGGTGGTGATGATCCTGATGATGATGATAATCATGATGACTGCACTGATGGTGATGTCATGAATTTAATGTTACTGTTGTTGGTAATAAGGAGAATGGTGATTATTGTAATCATGGTAATTACTCTTCCTGGTGGAATTATTATGCAATAATTGTCATGGATATCTGGTAATTTTTCTGTTCTTAGTCTTTTACCTTAGCCATATTTCCTTTCTTAACAATCTCTCTGCATTTCTCATTCCAAATTTGTGCATCAAAGTTTTTAACTTGACGTCCTAGTTTCTTTTGTGTTATTGGATCTTTTGCTTGTTGTATTTCCTCAGCAATTTCCTGGTCATTAAACACAACTAAAATGACAAAATATGGTGTTGGATGATAAAAAAGGTTAGCATTGAATTGTGAATACCACTATCCACCTTCACATAATAAATATGCCCCGGCCTGGTTAATTGGGCCCCTTTAACAATTTCATGTTAGAAATACCGGTATATAAAAGGCATCGCAAACCTGGATTGCAAATTCCAAGAATGGGGTGGGTGGGGTTGTTGCAAATGCATCTTCACTACTTTGTAGGGGATATAGTATGATAATTTACCACAATTTACTGTAAGTCTATTGGCAGCTATACCCCCTAACATGTCACTTTTGCATCAATAAATTATTACCGCCTCTTTTTCATTCATTGTACGAGTCAATTCCAATTATTTTTGTTCAATATACACAATGCTCGACAATCTTCGACAATCTAGGTTTAAGTATATATGCAAGCAGTCGCAGCAAGCTTGTGACTATAAACTGGTTTTTGCAATAAGTGGCAAGAGCCCTAAGGGGGGGGGGGGAGGAGGCAATAGAATTATCCACTCTTACCTGCTTTCTGATACATCATATATTGCTCAGCACAGTTGAAAGTCATGCCATCCACAGTGAAACTTGATTCGTGCCATTGACTGAATGGGGAATGTTTTTTCCAAAAGAATGTGAACTCTTCCTTTGCCTCAGCCATTTGAGAATTAAAACATAAATTTGCCTAAGTATATAAACGTACTGATATAAAATCAACACACATTGAACATAGAGTTAAAGGATACTGCTTTAATATCAGAACTCGAGTAAAAGTGAAAGTGAAAGAAATCACCAGGTATGACGTAAAAGGAAGCTATAAAAAAGCCAGGAAAAAAGTTCATGAAGACCATGTAGTCTTATGCAGAAAAGCCTATAGAGTATAGAGTATAGACGTATACTTACCTACAGGAATTACCGAATGGCGAATACGAGCTTAATTGTTTACAGCATCCAAGACTCAACTATGTTGCTAATTAATGCTACAAAGGTAATTATATCAGGGAAAATTGCACCACCGTATGAACACATAATTTGGCTAATACATTCCTGTGGTTACACGACATGGCGCAATACGTCATATATTTTATACTTGTGTTGTTTAGTGTGTTTGTTATTGCGTTTAAAACTTTTACAACAACTTAGCTAAGAGCCAAATTAAATGTTGCAATTCCAATTATGCCAGTTTCGAAGCAGGGGGGTTGGGGGGAGCTGTTGATTACTGTATTTGCATTTTGCACATTTGCATACATGTTTGCATATTTATAGGCTAATATAATAGATGCTTGTTTGTAAAATACTGTGTAGAAAAGATTTAAAACAACATAAAAAGAGCTTTCACATTATAACGAGGTAAGACATATGTTCTGTATATGAGTGTGTTTATATATATATTTATTTAATTTTATTTAATAATAATTTGCCCACTGATATATCAACTATTTACAATAATAATTACTAATATTATATTACAGAGGGCTAGAGGCCATTGGAAACCTGCATAGGCTTTTAATCATGACCCCTAGTTTTATCTACTTAGTTATAGATCGATGAATAGCATTAAAGGGGAAGTCAAGTCCGTTCTGCGCATCGGTTCTGCTCATAACAATGTGAGGACCTCTAATGTGAACATTGCCCAAATTTCGAATGTTTCGAATTTTTCTGAACATAAACTCTATTTCATATTCATGTAGAAGCATAGCGAACCAAAATGTTGTTAGATATTCAGACAATACATCATATTTTTAAAAATACAGCAGTTCAAAATGTAAACAAACTGTTTGTTTACATTACGGACTTGACTTCCCCTTTAAGAATATCTGCAATATTGGTTATTATATAAAATATTTTATATACAATGATGATGTCATCCCAACATCTAGCCTGCGAATACAGACTCTATATAAATAGAGTCTGTATCTACAGGCTACCCGACATTGCATTTTGATGTTTCATAAATATATGCACTTGGTAAACCTACTGTACACACTTCAGGGAGGGGTGTTAGCCCCCCCCCAGTTTGTTGGGCAAACAAAGCCAGTCGGGCAATATTTGCATCACAGTCTGGCAATATTGGCTTATTATAAAAATAAATGGGACAAATTCTGTCAATTTTGTGGGAAATATGATATCTAATAGGAGTTTTTCGTAATCACTCCTCCCCTCCCAACGCAGGCACAATCCGAAAAAGTCGGGCAAATTTCTTTCCGCCCCCCCTAATTTTTTCCTTCCCGTACACCCATGTTTTTATCATCCTGTAACAAGGTTGAGGAGGCCAACAGACTCTCAACAAGTTATTCCAACAAATGTGCATGTAACAAGTTGTTAACAAGCTCACAACGACTCACTATGAACTACCCTGATAGCAGAGCCTGATTTCCCCTCACGTAGAAAATAAGGCTCTGCAGTATTCGTGTTTTTGTTCGTCCAAAATTCTGGACGAAGTAAACCGGTAATAAACCAGTTCTAACCGGTTTTGAATGCGCGCGCCTTCGTTTTGTATGTAAACCGATGACTACAATTTGAGCCCGCTATATATATTTACAAAATTTAAAACTTTATACTTTATAACCAAAATTCGGCTGACAATAACTTAAATATACTGAAAAGTAACGTAGGATAAAATAAACTAGCAAGTTAGCAATTGTAAAAATATAGTAATAGTTTGATTTCACAACTGAAAAGTGACAAAACTATCGATTTGAAAATGTTAATGTATTGTTTATATTGTCGTAATTGTACAGCACGTGCAGTTGCACGCGCCCAGCATGTAGCGATAACTGCATGCGATTGGTTCTCTAAATTTAGCAGTCATTCTAAAAATACAAGTGATCTTTGACATGTTTTGACATATTGGAAACAGAGCATGCTCGACAGAAATTAAACACGAATACTGCAGAGCCTTATTTTCTACGCGAGGGGAAATCAGGCTCTGCTATCAGGGTAACTATGAACAGCTTGTATCAGTCTAATTGTTGGAACAACTTGTAGTACAGCCCAGGTACCCACCTGAGTACCAGTTGTCCTACCCATGACTCCAGCCTTATTTTCCCACCCGCAAGTCCTCCCCCTGAAACTGGCTGCTATGCAGGCTACTTGTAGTAAATCTGTTACCATCATCAACCTTGTAACCACTGTGATAACAACTTATTCCAAACTTTTCACAACAACTGCATGGGAACAGGCTGTGTGAATAACACAACAACAGGAATAATGAACCCAGTTTATGAATGGACTCTGGTCATTTACAGTATTAGTGCAAGTGCTTACAGCCTGAGTGATAGCACAAAATATCTGGGCTTATTTAATTTGCATGTACCTTATCATCATTCCAATTTCTTTTGATTAGATTTGGTCATGTCTTTAACCTCAACCGTGATTGGCTCATTTCGTAAACCAGATTACTTGGCTGAGATCATATCTGACTGGTTCACTGTAACTTCACAAGACAACCATGAATATATCCTTAAATATAACAAGTTCAGTAAGAAGAACAACCTAGAAGAAATGGAAAAAGTTATTTTGAAAGCAACATCAGAAATTCTTAAGCTGCAAGAAGAGATTGGAATTGATGTTGTTACAGATGGTGAGTTAAAAAGAGAAAATTATGTTTATTATTTTTGCCGCAAGTTGAATGGATTTGACTTTGAAAAATTGACTAAAGTTACCTTACGTGATGGTGCCTACACATCAAAACTGCCAACAATCACTGGTCCAGTTAGCTCAAAAGAAAAAGATCCATGGATTTGGAGAGAGTGGCTGGCTGCTCAGGAAATGTCAAAAAAACCTGTCAAGGTGACCCTGCCTGCCCCGTTAACAATCATCAATACATTTATGAATGAATACTACAAGGACAATGAAAGAGAGCTTAGTGAAATTTTAGTGAAAGAAATCAATAATGAAGTGGTGGCTCTTTCCAAAGCTGGTTGCAAGTATATTCAGGTATATTAAATGGTTATCCTATTCCAAGTAAATTATGTGTAGACAATTGACTAATTGGGCTGTTAAGACTGTTAAATATATCGCTAATAGGTATCTGCATTTTGACACGCCACATCCTCTTGCAGATTGATGAGCCTCTTATGGTCCGCTTTCCCAAGAATGCTCTTTCTTATGGTATTGATGACCTGGCAAAATGTTTTGTTGGTGTCTTAGACAATACCACTAAAGTTGTACATCTCTGTTGTGGTTATCCTTTGTATTTGGTGAGTTTTATTTAATGAGTTAAAACGTTTTGTATATGAAATGTTTTTACATTAGAAAAAGTATCTGGTGGTTCTACTTTACAAATACTATCATGATGATAATAAGTGGCAATGCACCCAGAAATGTACCCTATACTAGGCCAAATAAAAAAAAAATTGGTTAGCGTCACCGCCCGACTCTCGATTTTCTGCCGCCTCTGAATTTTTTAAATTTTTTTTTATGTAAATCTCTTCGTTTTACAGCTTAAAACAGTTTAATATTTGAAATATTTCTCATGTTCAGACCTTCGCGCTATATACTGATCGATAGGAGCGCGTAGGCTTGGGTATACAAAGTTCTTTAATATAGCAAAATGGCGGCCTTCGCAACATCGGTACAAAAAATATCACCTATAGGGTGGAAAAACCGCCCCCATCCCCCCAAAAAATACTATTAAAAAATTTAAAAACGAGTAAAAATTTTAAAAAAAACCGCCCGCCCGCCTCTGAAAATTTGTGAGAGTGTGACGCTACCAAGTTTTTTTTTTATTTGGCCCTACTTAATTATTATATTTTAATTTTTCTTCTAATTTTTCTTTTACTGCCTAATGCCAGCATTTAAATATCAAGGAGAGAGTACTAGCACTCATTGGTTAATATTTAATTAATAATTATTGTAATACAATGACATTTGGCTCTCATGATATGTTTGTACAAGAGGTCCTTAATAATTTTTACATTTTGAAGAGTCATAGAAATAGGCAAATTTGCAATAGGTAATTATGAACTAGGAAATACCCTAACCCATTGTTCAATTCTGAACAGGACCAACAGGATTACCACAAAGCAGATCCTTCTGTATATTTCCAACTTGCAGAAAAATTGGACAATGCTGGGTTTGATGAAATCTCTATAGAAGATGCTCATCGGCACAATGATTTGTCATTATTTGATCTCTTTAAAAAATCTAAAGTAAGTAAGTGGGTGATATTCATCATCTTGTTATTATGCCTGCTATTTTTTATACTTGTGTCGAACTTGGAAGTAAAAGCCAAAGGCTTGCGCAAATGGAGAAAAAAGCTACGAAATCTAAAAATGCTATTGCAAGGTTGCGCCGACTATTAAATTAAAGAACATGATTAGATAGGCAAGATTTTGTGTTTTCAAAGCTTATAGTGAGCTGCAACAATAAAGCTTATCAGTTCAGCTGAGTTATTAAATGCGTGATGAGGAATGCGATTTGCCTCGGTTTTCATAATTTCATTAATATTTTCCGCAGTTAATGTATGTGCGTTGAAATCACCGTTCGTTCTAAATTACAATCCTAACTTTTGCGTGGGAATTTGCAATTAACATATTGCGCTGAAATCATGAACAGTGGTGACTTTTCTGTTTCAGTGTTTGTGAAATGGTTTATGAAATATAAAATTGTTGCATTTTAGATCATATTAGGCGTAGTGCAGGTAGCCAGTAGCAGAGTGGAAAGTGTTGAAGAGATACGAGATCGAGTTCAACAAGTATTACAGCGTGTCCCTCGAGAACGATTGATTATTGCTCCTGATTGTGGTCTAGGCTTTCTGCCTGAAGACATCATGAGAAAAAAGTTGCAAAACATGATCCAGGTTTGCCAATCTATATAATAGATATTTATTAATGTAGATAGACAATTATGAATGAACAATATGCTATACAACCACAGGAAGCAGTATAAAATTAAAAATATATATACTTAATCAAATGCCATCATATAGTTCCTCTCGCCAATGAACAAATAGAGAGTTTGGCAACCTGGAACGGCAAAAATATAATTGCTTATATTGTTGTATTTGAGCCAAAGTATACGTTACTACACTTAATTTGCCAAGCTTTAAAGTATTCCTGTTTCTTTCAAACGTACCTTAATCAAGAAGTGCAAGGGCGGTAGAGTTTGCTCTTCGTTAATTTATACGCTAAATTGTCGTAATTTTAATTTATCGTTCAAATTTCAGGGAGTTTACTGGAATAATTTATAAGGGAATTGTTGGTATAGAGTTGGAACGGAGGGAATAGAGTTGGAACGGAGCAGCCCCAGGGGAATGTTTTAAAAGTCATTTGCATCACTGATGAAAGTGTTATACTATAGACTAGCAAAATCATAGTCGTGGAACAGCGATTTAAATTGTGATGCGTTTGTACGTATGCACGGGATGAATTCGTTTGTATTCTTTTATACATTTGGTGGCTCTTAAAAGAGCCGTTTTTTCTATTTCTTTATCTTCTTGACGAAATTTAACCGCCGAAACCGTAGAGGGTTCGTCCTTGTCGTTTCAAGGCGTAGACAACATCCATGGCAGTGACGGTCTTTCTCTTGGCGTGCTCGGTGTAGGTGACGGCATCACGGATCACATTCTCGAGGAAAACTTTGAGGACACCGCGAGTTTCTTCATAGATCAAACCAGAGATACGTTTGACACCACCACGACGAGCGAGACGACGAATGGCGGGCTTTGTAATTCCCTGGATGTTGTCTCGTAAGATTTTACGATGACGCTTGGCACCTCCTTTTCCTAGACCTTTGCCTCCTTTACCACGACCTGACATTCTTGCTGCTTTTGGATTCTTCTTGAAGTATCTTCTGAGAGAGCTAGATTTCTGAAATTCTGAATGATTTTTAATTTGTTTGCAACTCTTTTATATTATTGCTTCATTGGTCGGACGTCTACGAAAACATAATAATTAATAAGCCATCCTCTTGATTGGTTCAATTCCTGTGATTTTTATTGGTTAATTATACTTTGGAATGCAAATTTTGATCTTTCCTCGGAATTAAGCTCAACAAGCCTGAAGGTTGAGTTGTATCTTTACTTCTTGATTTCTAGTTATATCCTCTACTATCTAAATACCTCAATCGTCGGGCAGTAAATTCCCATGCACCCTACGTTATGAAATTTCTTCAACTTTATGCACCCTACGTTATGAAATTTCTTCAAAGTTCATGGATAAAGCCAGGTAAGGGGTCACATACACAGCCAGGACTCAGGAGCAGTGGCTGCACAACTCTTACTTTATCTTTCAAGAACTTTTGAAACCTTAGATAATAATAAAAAGCTTTATTTAAAGAAGGCTAAGTATTCACAAAATACGCCAGTTTAGTTTAATATAGCCATATGTAATCTAATTCCGCTACCACTGGGTCGACCTCAGTGACAGTGCCATTACTGTTCGACCTTCTAAAATTATTAATCAATTAATATGTATATACAGCCGTTTGACCCAATTACAATAACATTCGCCTGCCCTCGCTTCCCCCTCACCTTTTACAATTGTAAACAGCGCCGTATGCAGGATTTTTTTAGCAGGAGGGCAGTAAGGCCTATATCAGAAAAAGTCCCACATACACTTACTCAATACCACTTCGTGTAAGGAACACATAGATTAGATTGTCATAGACATAGTTTGAGGTCAAAATAAGTAAGGGACCGGTCATAAAGTAACTGCTAGGATGTGCCGGAGGAAATAAGGATGCCATGGAATTATTTTCATCAGTTTGGGTGGGCCATCAATTTGTTTTTTGACGCAAATGAATCAGGGCCATGAAACACACTCGGAAACACATATACTGATATAGCCTGTTTGCACTGAATTCATACATTACTATAACTTAACTACTACAGTGCATGGTTTGATCAAAGTGACTGCTATAGCCTATACTGACTATACTGTGCATGTTCAGGATGGGACGTGAAATTTTTCCAATGACCTACGATGGGCTTTGAAATTTTTTCTAGGTTCTCAGGATGGGCCAATGGGCCATCGGGTTTATTTTCAAAAACCTATTTTTCCCTCCGGCCCACCCTAGCAGTTTAATACTTTATGACCGGTCCCTAATGTTAAAAACTAGGGTTGGATATGTGTATGGTTTCATCTAGAATTAGCTACTCACACCGTATACGAACACTAAAGTAACCTTTGGCTTTGCTATTTGCCTTTGGAACATACAATATATTTTGCGCACACATATTTGAACAATTTTGACTATACAATTACAAATATACGCTATTTCTATTATTTACAAATTAGAAAGTGTTTGTGTTTTGTACACACATAACAACATTGAATATGTCTGGTAGTGGTACACCCTGGCCGAGCCTGCGAAGACAGGATCTATTTATATCGATAGACGATATAATTCTGTATTCGGCGGGCCTAGCCTGCGAATACAGAATCTATTTATGTCGTTTATTCCACTGGAGGTAAACGTTTACCTCCAGTGGAATAAGCGATATAAATAGATTCTTTATTCGCAGGCTAACCGCTGACCACAATGGAAATATAATTTTAGTATTTTTGCACAAGTGAACATAACAAACCCTACAAGTTGATTGGTGAATATAACAAAATCGAAATTTTCAAAATGCAGGTAATAATATGAACCTTGAAAATCTCATTGTTTACATCAAATCTGAATTCACATATCTCAAAAGTAGGCGGAAGTGACCTATCCTGTATAATTTCACTATGGCCCGCGAGCGACTGGTTCCAAGAGTTCACATCTTGAGGTATGGCATATAGTAAAAATGCTATTGCGAAACTGGTAAATTTTAAGATTTTGATCGCCATTTACAAAAAAACTGCAGGGTGAACCCGCAAGAACTTTTTAGATTTGGATTCAGCGTCATTTAATTTATAAGAATATGTATTTTTTTAGTTTAAAGAGGTGTGCAACGAAACTAAACATTTTGGGACCCCAGACGACGGCCTATTATGCTGATAAAGAAATAAGCGAAATTAATAAATTCAGTCCCAAAAAAAACACAAAAATACTAAAACAATTATTCGCCTCAGGCTCGGTGATTATCGGGGAATATTCACCTCGACTTCGTCTCGGCGAATATTCCCCGATAATCACCTCGCCTTCGGCGAATAATTGTTAAATGTTTTAAGGAAACATTGGATATATATATATATATACGCCAAATAAATATTACACGTCATGGGCATTACTATATATGTTTAGTCTCTTGACAGTCTTGTTCAAAATGTTCATTCCTCGCTTCCTATCAAGCTCAAGATTTAAAACTAAACGTATATGTAATGTTTAATATTTTTCTTTACAAATATTTCCCCTTCATGTCTATAGTTAAATTTAAAGGTTTTTAACCGGTTTAAGGCGCATGCACCGTCCCCCAAGCCAGGTGAGTTTTGCTACGTTTTTTTGACAATTCCGACGCAGTCACAGATAATGTTCAAGGCAATTTATTTCTCTTCAAGCATTTTTTGTAATCCTTCGTTGCTTTCCACTGGCAGTAGCCATCTTTGCCTCGGTAACAGAACTGCGTGGTTTTGCGGCAATCTATCTGTGGAGGGCGGAATTGATTCACGTTCCAGTCGCAGAATTCCTTGCTTTTAGTAGTTGTGTTCCAGTAAACTGTTCTCACTTTACACCCTTGTTTGCAACCTTTGGCGTATTTCCTGCGTAAGCCTGTAGAGAAAAGAAAATATTAAAAAATTAGTATTCTCCTACTGGCTTACTGTATTGTTTTTGTACTGTATTTTATCACTGCTAAATCATGAGCAGTATACACGCGTAAAAAGCTCGCAGATTGTCAACCAGATTGTTCCCAGTTGTTCACAAGTCTGAAACAAGTTGTAACAAGGTTGATAAGGCCAACAGACTCGTAACAAGTTGTTCCAACAAGACAACAAGTCTATACATTGACATTGTCTGTATGCATGTATGTATGTATTGTCAACAAGCTCGTAGCAACTTGGTCCAAACAGCTATATGTTTAATGTGTTGTAGCAAATCTGTTGCTGTTGTCAAGTTTGTAACAACTGGGAACAAGCAGCGCGAATACTTCCTGATATCGGCTTGACAACAACCTTATTACAACTTGTTTGCAGATTTGTAACAATTCTTTTAAATATCACTATCCCAATACTATATCTAATGTCATAATGATCAATATTATTGTACTGGCACTATACACTCACCTCTTCTCATGATTTTCGTGATACTTGATTCGACCATTGTATTTCCAAGATTTGCCATCATTTTCTGAGAACTTGCAGGCATCATTGTGTCGTTGCGGTAACGGAACATTTTGCCAAAGAAAACACACTTCTCATTCTTTTTGAATTCCTTTTGGTACATTCCTATAAAATTGATTAGTATATAGTTAAGATAAACATGCAACATTATCAATATGAGAATTTAGATAACATTAAACGTGTTTTATATGGGTTGGTCGACACTGTTTTATCTGTTTTTACTGTCGTAAAAGATTAATAGTCAGAGATGAAAATAGACAATATGCTTTGAAATTGATTTCAATGCATGTTAAAAAGAGAGCATGTTGCCTCGTCGTTTGTTACTTAAAGGTGAGCATTTGTAATTAAGATGAGTTTAAATAAGCTAAGTATCTACAACTATTCATGCCCAATTACCAACGAGTGTATATAGATGTTAACGGACATGGTATATGACTTACCAAGTTGAATTCCCGCTTCAATTTTTGTGGCTGCAGAAAACGAATCGACAGGAGTGTCTGTATCTCTTTGTAATTTCATCATTGGCATCATCATTTTCTCTCCCTTGTAAATACGTTGAACTTCAACCATTTGTTTCTTGGGTTGCCTGTTTCCGCCAGGCACCATACGTTTTGTACGACCAGCATTGTTGTCTTCCACCATTTGCATCGCTTTAAACTTGAACACTGCAGAGCAAAAATGAGATTTAGGTAAATACGTCTAAACGCTGAATACTGAGGATATAATATTTCTAATCATGTATTCATCTTTAATTCTTTCAACTTTAGAAAGAGTGAAATAAAATAGTTGGGCGTTATCCTATGTAAAATGCACATAATAAAATCATATTTTTCTCAGAATTGGGACAGCTATTTTTGTCATCAATTGTTTTTCAAGTAAATAGTACCAAATGCCAAAAATCCATGCTGTTCAACATATGTTCCCACTTTATAGGTCACAACCCAGCTTAGTGCGCGAGGCCCATCCCAAAAGCCGGCAACCGTATCATTTACGTTTAATGCGTCTTTATACATAACCTAATTAAATTGATGCCAAAAACGCACAGAGGCAAATTGTCTTACAAAGCGGAAACAGCACTTTTCAACGGAATAAATTCGAAAAACAAAATCGGCGTGCCATTGAATGGACCGGATGAATTATAGCATTCTCTTTTATACTAGTATTTTAATTGATCTAATCTTCTTGATCTTACGAACGTCCTGTTGTCCCATATAGCAAGGTTTCTTATGAATTTACGTAAAATTGCATTAGAGGATTTAGAATAGTTGAATACGTCAGTGATTAAAATCTAAAAACGATTCACGAAAACGTTAACTTTTGTCTCAGAAGCTACAGTATTTAGCCTCGTATCAGCCAGAATGGCATGATTGTAGGTGTAGTTATTAGATTATTGAGGGTGCGTCAAAGAGGGCAAGAGAGTTGACAATCAATCTCGCAATTGTTTGACAATCAATCCTCGCAATTGTTTGACTGTAACCAGTGCCCGGTTTATTTAGTGCTGCCAATGTTCTCTTATGTCAGTGCCAGTCTTATTCGTCTTTCAACCACGATTTGGAATCTCACCAGAAACTCTAGTGACCCAGAAAGGTTCTCTTGTTTTTACTTCTTTGTTGACAGATGCTTTTGAAGATGGAGTAATTGAATTTCAATTCCAAAACATTTTCAAGTTTTTCACAATTGCACAGTTTTCTCTGCATTACATAAGTCACATACTTTCCGGTCAAATTTTGCAAGTGTTTTTTTTGTTTTTTTAGGAAAACCCCAATTTCTATTCACTTTTTAGCGCGAACATTTCCCTGTTGCTGCCTTTGAAGCTTTTGTAAAGAACTGGATGTAATGGATATGCTGTAATACTGTGGATTCCTAATCATAATTTAACGGATAATTGGTACATTTAAACGTGTACGCGAATGTACCTAATTTTTACTCATTTTTAAGTGAATAATGACCATTTGTTTTCTTTACACCATTGAACCATAACCAAAACTTTCTCCGCAAATATTGAACCTGGTGGGGTTTGAGTTATCCGATTCAGCTTAACTGTGACAGGCTGTGACAATTGCTCTGTGCTGTGGTCAGTGTTGGGTTCTTATAACGTAAACATGTGCGGGTCAATAGAACGTTCAATCGTTGACAAAAATCTAGAAACCTACTGTAATATAATTATTAGGAAGGTCGGAAGGATGTGGCTTGTTAAATCGTGGTTAATAATTGTTCTATTTCAGTTTATATCTCGATATCTCGTGATTTGATTTAGCCAATTGTCTTATCTTGTTGACATACGAGATATGGGAAAATATAAACATTTTGAAGATGATGGTCTCCATCGCAACTCTGATCGTCTGATGCTCATTGTATCATTTGTCTCAAGGCTGTCTTTAGGGAAACATGAAACTATATTAATATATCTGATATACAATAATAATATATTTATTCCATTACACCATTACTGGTTCATAGGATATACTACAATATAACAGATACATATACAAACAATAAAACTATAGCTAATACTTAATTACAAACACTACAGTCAGAGAAAATCTTGGTTAACTCGTAAATGTATCTGGCTGTACAATTTGTTAAACTCTTGTCATTCATGGATATACAATAAAGAAACAGGTCGTTTTTACCTAGTGAACTAAAACAACTATTAATTTCCAGTATCTCTTTCAGGAAATTTTCTTTGAGATTTTCTAACTTGTAATTTTTACAATTTAAAAAATAATGATATTCGTCACCTATATCATTTGAATCACAAATTGGACATAGGCGTAACTTATGGTCAATATTAGCATATCGACCGACTTCAACTGGAAATCTATGTGCAGATATCCTAAACCTTGTAACCGCTTGGCGGTGTTTTACATTTCTGACCGAAGACAAATAACTTTCAACATGCCAATTTGGTTTTACAAGGCTTAAGATTCGTAATTTGTTGCACTGTTGAATCTGATCTTTCCATATGGTATTATATCTATTACATAATTCATTCTTAATAGCTTTAGCTAAATTACTAATATCACTTTTAGACTGAATTTCATAACTGCTCAAAGGTTCGAAATCACACATATGTAGTAAGAAATCAGAGAATTTCACACCCTGATACCTTGATTGAATGCACACCTGTACTGCCTTACCTACTAATTGCTTTTTGTAATTTGGACTATTTATTCTTAACCAGTATTTGATAACTAGAGTTGAAATTTGTACAGACATTGGTAATCTGCCTAGTTCAGCTAGCACTGCTAGATTGGTAGATTTGGGGTGGACCCCTAAAATACGTTTACAAAATTTTAAATGTAGCTTATCAATATCTGAAATCACGTTGAAAATTTTGTTCTTGAACATATCGGTCGTTGTCAATCTGCCTAAGAAATATACTCCCCATATCTCACAACAATATAACAGAATAGGGGAAACAAGAGTTGAGAATAATTTTAACAGCACCTTAACCGGAACCCTATCAACATTGGAAAAGTTTTTAAAAATACTGTGGTAAGCCTGCAGTGCCTTATTATGCAATCTCTTACGTGCAAGTATATTGATACTTAAGTTAGACAAAATATACGTATACAAAACAGTTCACTGTTTTAATAGAAACATACTCGACTGACCACCTGTCCAGGACCAAGGTCAGAGAGAGATACGTCATGGGACATATAGTCACCGAGAAAAAATGTAAACATGATTGAATGATGACAGTGGTAGTCAAAATACACATCCATATGATCAACTATTATGCATCACTTAGGTCAAGACTGTCTCTGGGAAATCATAAAACATGCTCATTTCCCCCCAAGAAGACAGAAGTCGTGTTTTATTACGAGTTTCAAATCCTAACTGGTGTTATGTGAAGGATTGGAAACTTCTTACAACATATTCCATGCAAGTATATAAGGTCGCAGAAAATGGGAAAAATGTAAACATTTATGGATGGTAGTCATAATATACCCAGATGGTATATTTGCCTTGGGGAAAACCCTATTGGGAAGCATTCGAATCATGCAAACATAAAAAGGAGAAAATGTATATATTGATAAATTATTGTAGCCAAGACTAAGAGGATGATTATGAGAGTGCATGTGGAGCAGTCACGCGACTTTGGTTAGCTATTCTTAATGCCTTCCCAATACTTTCATGTGTTCTTTTTAAGTTAAGACATAGTTGGGACAGTCGCCAAACTTTCAATCTAGACTGCTTGAAATGTCCTCTCCGCCAACTCTCATCCCCGTGTAGGTCAACTCTGTCAGGGCTTTTATCGTGCGAAAGATTTTGCTTCCTTGTTTCACAGATTTGTAAAACCTTTTTTGTTTTTACAAGGACAAGGATGATTTCGCGGTATAACAAAGGTCTTAAAATCTGGACTATGCTTTATACAGTATAGGAAGTCTTTATATGAAATTAGCAACCTATAATTATTTCTATTTCGTCGATCAATTACTGAATGACTCGGAAATGAATTGCTTGATTTTGAATGACTATCGAACTAGTGTTGCTTTATAATGCAAATAAGTTTGCAATAAGCAGGAAAACTGACCCCATATCGTGTAGTCACGTTTCAACGACTGTTCAAGTCATAAACAATATCAAGGCACAAAGAATTTTGGAAAGTTTCCTGTATCAGACTAAATATCTGACGTTGTGAAAGCGGATATAAAGATTTTAGCTTGAATATTATTAAGATTCTTTGTTCCTTCAAATAATTTGATTTTTAGGGTTATTTTATTTGCTTGCTTTTACTAGTGGCTATACCATCATCAAGTTAAAAAATAGTTCGAAGATGCTATAAATGTCAAAATATTTAAAAAAATAATCCAGTTGTGTTCCCTTAATATATTTGACAAACAAGGGCCTAAATTAGCTAAACTAGAAAAATACGCGTCGTTGTTCGATTGTCGGTTCATCACTTTGACATTGTGGTTGAAGATTTGCGCGGTGTCCCCTTCGGTTTCGCTTGCACACTGCGCGCTTTTTACTCTGAGACTATTAGCGTTAGACCATATAATCCTAAAGAGTATACAATACTCAATAGTGATCGTATATTAATAAGTAGTAGACAACCGCGCACGAAACTTTTGGCTTATGATATTATAACCATCAACTATACTGTAAATGCATGTGCGAATTGAATCTGCTTCACTAATTTATTTTAGAGCTTCAAGAATTGCGTTGGACAGACAAATCAGTTGACTGTATCTGACTTTCTTATCTGCGCAATAAATGACCTTGTAAACATAACCGAAATTATTCGTCGCATAAGGGATCTGTTTACACAACTGCAGTTGAATCGTTGCTTTCACATGTTACTGCGACTTCGCACCTCGTGCGCAAATTGAAAAGTTTGGCACGATTCAGTATTGACATATACACAAACCTTCAATGTACAAATGAAACTAGTAATTGTATACTTACCATAATCCGCATCGCAGAACATTTTCTGTGGATGAATCATCATGAACGATCCCTGCGCTTGTTGCAATAAACACAGACAAGCCACGAACAACATTAGACATACAACACTACCCGACATTTTGTATTTTGCTTTATTATAGCTGTCTTTTGGTCTGTTCTCGGTAAGGAACACTGTGTCTGCCTTCTCTAGCGCGTCTCGTGGACTTTATAAGTGATGAACGGGCGTGAGTTCTCGAGGGGCTGTGACGCAGGCATCTCCGGACCGGAAGCCAGCATGAATGTTAATGAAATTAATCAGCGATTTATTGAATGTGATCTTCAAGCACGGGTGAGGCTTTTCCGTATGAGACATATGGTAGAAATATTCGTGAAACGTTGAGCAGCATGGGATGTGATATGAAAATATATTTTAGGGTGGCATCAAACTAATCAGATTAATAAAAAACATGAACTTTTGCATGCATTGTTTTAAATACTTAAAATACTTCCAGCTCATTGAAAAATTTAATTTGCTAGTTTTACTATACACTTACAATTTAAGATACTTAAAAGTTAAAACAGTGCAGAAATCATTTAGGTACATACATACAGAAGCAGCAACAATTAAGGAAGCCCACACGGGAAGCTAAAAGCCTCTTTTTCTCCTGTATTAGTTGTAAAAGTAAGGATTTTTGGCACTCCATTTGAGGTGGATTCTAGAAGATTTGGTTCGAACTGCAGGATAGGTTTTCAGTCGGGATAGTGCCAGTTGGTCACTTAGCCTGCTTGAAATTTCGGCGAGCAACCACTGGTCGACGTCACTCTAATATTGAATTTGCTAATTTTTTACCAAAATAAGCCGAGTATTGTAGTAGAAGGAAATTAAACTAAATATAAGAATAACATGTGAAATTACACCCTTTTCAAACCTCGTGTATATGTATATGCAATTTTTCGAGGTATATATAATATAGACTATAGTGAATGCATGCCGAAAAATGCTATGCCTGGCCCATGCCATGATCAAGGATGCTTGTATAACAAGTGGATTTGGTGGCTGGCCGACATAGTCAGGTTTATGTTTCAGACGAATATAGGAGTGAGTTCTCTGCAGTGAAATACTTTCAAAAATATTTTTTGGGTGGTACGGTAGTGAAAGAGTGCGTGTTTTATAAATTGTTTATACGTGTTATTATAGCCTTATATATAGGCTTAGGCATAATTTTAATCATATTTCTATAGTAGGTTGGTCATGGTATTCCTAGTAGTCTATGACTATATAGGTAATCACTTTTTTCGTATTCGTAAAAGTTGTTATAAGCTTGTAATAAGCTTTGCTAGCTGCACGATCTTTTGATAATACGGCTTTAGCACCGTTTCAGCCAGAGATATATAATTATGTATTATGAAATATTGGTACTCTTCCAGATTGATTTGCTAATGGTGGTTTTAAGTCATTATTTTTAATGATCTCTTTGTTATCGGAATGGATTAAACACTTATGGGCAACTTGAAAAGCTGACAAAGTATGACTAAAATCTTAATCCCCACTTCACAGTTTACACCACTTTAGTATAAAGTCAGCACCGGCAAAATTGAATATAAAATATGCTATTTTTAAAATGCTCAGCTTTGCCTTTACCCGAAGATGGAAACTGTGAAAATGGTAACCATTTAACTCAATGGGCGCAGTTACCGGCAGAGAAATATGCAAAACTTGTAGTTTTAGATCAGTAAGAATTAAGGAGTGACTTTTACCAATTAGGACTACTTTGCTGCTCGAGTACCCCACTTTATGTTGTCATAAGACAAGTAGTAATATTCGGCGTATCTGCATGTACAGCAAATTAGAATTAAAACGAATTTTAAAAAAATGACTGCATGATATGGAATCTGTTGGTTAAAAACACGAGAGTATACGTGTATGTACTATATAGTGCTACCTGTCGTGGTAACTATATTTTTCATATTTTCAAACGATTCGATCCGAATTTCATTGGCCAAGGCGCGGGCGTGATAACTCTCTGAACTAATTATGCGTCTAAAACAAACATGAAAATGTTTGCACGCTTCATGAGGTTGTAGTAGCTTTCTTTGTTCGGCGTATTGGTTTCCATTTGGTTTCCAACTGTCGTGACTGAATCATGTTCGACGATGTGAAGATTATGTCTGGATTGTGTGTTTTCTGATTGTAGAGATATATTGACAGTCTATAACATCAGTCGCCTTGGCATCGTCACGGCCGTTTACGACTTGTAAGGCTTAATGGAAAACATTTGCGACTACTAATTTGGTACATGATGTCTAGGAACATGGGCTTCACCCATGTTTTCTGAATATTTTTCCACTTAACGTTGTGCTCTCGTGTCAAATATTCCTGAACGTCCTAATTCAAGAGCAAAGGCGGGACTATACGGAAACGCGGTGTCCATATTGACGACATTTGGCAGTTCATTTTGACTACATAACACGCATGTTTACTCACCCTATCTTATTTTTAGAACTTTAATCCTAACTCCAGGCCCAGTTTTCAATAAATTTTGGTGAAACTATATAGGTTTTAGTAATGAGGAAATTCGGTAGTTTCCGGAGAATTCTTTTCTAAAAGCGATAAAACTTGGTACCATTTTAGATCGGTTTAGCGGCTATTGTTATAAATGCATGTATAAATGCGGTTTCTGGATATTCTGGCAAAAATATGGTTAAAATTGTGAACATGTTTGGATGTTTCTACCAACGTTAGTGACGCAACAGATATGCGTGACGTATTTTTGGGGTTGTTGAAGTTGGAACGTATTGTAGATCTTTCAAAGGACTATGCTGATAGCGAGTGGACGTGACTGACGTCATATACTTGGCGTTATTTAATTTTTACTAATCCATTATTTAGGGTAACACAGAAAAACTTTCTGGGAAAAGGTATAGAACAAGATAAACACACTTCTTCCTGCGGCTTCTTCTATTTTTAGACAATTTTAGTTCTTTTATGTATTTTATAAACTTTATACTTTCACTAGTTATAACTATAGGGGTCTTAAATAAAAACCTGTTAAGGTTTCTGGTAGGCCCCTTGTATTAAAAATTGTAAATATGTTATGATATATGGGCAAAATTAAAATTTAAAAAAAAAACACAAAAAAACCAAACCTCAATAACATCGAACAATCACCATTATTAATTACGGTTCAATATAGCATGCATACGCTGACATATAAACATGTCATTGCTTACTTCAACACTGAAGAAGTAAACAATCCTGTATTCCTGCATGTCCTTGAAAAATCGAGTTAAAATTGTAAGTACTAGATAAAACATGAGCAGCCGATCGAGTAACTCAAGTTTGTCTTATATATATATACTCTCGAAGTCTCTTATATTGCATGGCTCGAAGTCGGATCCAAAGGACCAAAGAACTCAGCATATAAACCTGAATTTCAACAGCTTCAAAACATTTTTTACCATTTTCCTGACCTGACCTGAACTATGCCATTGGCATTGGACATTCAAAGGGCTAGCCTCATTTGGTCATTTATACCGAAACGTGATGTCGTAGTGATGCACTACACAAAATGACGCGTTCGAAATGATTGAGGAATTACAAAACCATTATAATGCCCTATATTGATCACATTACGTCACAGCTAAGGGTGAAAATTGTAACAGAATACGTTATTTTTTTAAATCTTTGTTGTGCATGACGAGGAAATCTTGGCATTCCTAGGAATCTTAGCAAAAATAGACTTAAAAGTTAAAACGTTTGTGACAATTAAAACATGGTACAAACTAGAAAACTACAAAACTCTGGTCGACCTTAAAGAGAGAGTCATAAATGCGTGGGAGGATCGAGTTCAATCCGATTTTCTAGCCAAACTTTTGTCTGAACCCTAATATTAGCCAACGTACTGACCTACAAAATCCCCTTCCCAGGAGGCATGAAGGAGCGAATTAGGCTACATCCCCAGTCTACACCCACGCGGCCATGACCGATTCCAATCTTATCCCTTCACGACCCACCAAAAGCAAAGATGTCTGGATAACGCAGAAACCAATGACATTTATAATGCTACAGTGCATGGCGAAGCTAGCCATGCAGGGCAACTGGTCACAGCTATGCCACAGGCTAGCATGACCTGTTGCTATGTCTAGCTTTGCCACTGAATTTTATGCTACACAAAGAAACGAAAGTTATGAAATTAGTTAAACATTGTGAAAATATCATAACATACGCTCTTCTCCTTCAATAAACTGAGGAACGATGTTCATACGCGTACAGGGAAATGGTCTCCTTGACCTTGCTGAAAGATTTGTTAGATATTTTCTAATTTTCAATCTATATCGGCATCCCGAACAAGAAATGTCAAGCCTGCATGAACGTGTAAGGAAGTCTATTCAATTACAAAAAAGGCGTAGACGTAATAAGACGTAATACCATAAAACGTAGGCCGATCGACTAGTAATTTATTTGAAATGTTTAGTCTCAAATGATTTCACCAAAACTTTATAACTATACTAACATGCGTGGGACTCACTAATGACCATTGTTTAGAAGTATTGTTTATTAATCTGTGTATAAGAAGGAAACATTTAGTATTATTATAACACATAAATTAGGAAGTTGTCCACCACATTGGAATTGATAGAATTTTCTACAATACATGCATGAAAACATTTAGTAAGATAAACCGCATACAGATTACATTTTATACATGTTACGAAACATATACTTGCCGAATAAACATAGGAACGAAAGACACACATGATTGTTTGCCATGCATGCTATTGCATAATACTTAATAGAGAACTCAGAAACAGAACAAAGTAAAAATGCGTGGAGAAAAAGAAATGAAAACACGATATGACGTATGTTTTTAACCAGCACTCATTTGCTCTATATGTATACCATAGTTTTGTCATGAGTTTTGTTGACTTAGAAGTTATATTGCCAAACATGCAGTGGACATTTGGTGATTCAAGTCAGAAAACTCTCGCAGTCTCTCAACTACATTAGCATCTCAACCAGCTACTGAAGATGAATGGTAAATGTGAAACTGAAAAAAGCACTGTTTATTTTAGTTTTAATTCTTATTGTCATTTTACACTATTCTGCATTTGTATTATTTATTTAAATTATATATCTATGACTACGATTTATTGCCAAATGATCGTACTAGCACAAAACTTGTTATGAATACGACAGAAGTTTTAATTATAAACATGTTTCGATATTACTCATGATACAAATAAAACTTTGTTGCATTCATCAAAAGTTGCAATGCCAATGAGTTTATGGCAAAGTTATAAAAGCCTTGTTTGATATACTCTTCTACTAAAAAGGCATTGACCATTGTGATTTGTGTACATCAAAACAGGTTCTAACTTTGCCAAGACGCCACATTAGGGCACATATCTAGGAATTTTGAAGATTTACTTTCTTTCTCATGGCTTTACTTTAATATTGAATACTGTGTATTGGATTATATCTATTGAAGAACAACCACTTTAATTAATAAATATTACATAGATCTTATCAAAATTTGGCATCAGAAATTTGTCTATATATATATGATATCAATCTTGTTATTCCAGATCACGAAAATCCGTCTGGGAAAAATGTGTTTGAATTTTCTCGATGCTGATTGTTTGTTGGCCAAATTTTCGCGTGATGTTGATGTAACGTGATATGTGAGAACCACTACAGTCTACACGCATTAACATTCTTGGCTGAAGTTCAAACAAGGCGAACAGAGGTTATTATAATTGATGATATACTTGCCGGAAATAGGCAGGCAGGGAAGAGGAATTATGTGAGTGTTCATCTAAATTTTTTTGCTCAAGTGTTTTTTTACCATTTGTCATTTGAAGAGTTTACCAACTATGGCTATGCATGACTATATACATAATGAATAATGGTGTATTCCCCTTTTAACTCCACACATTATATTTTTTTAATACAGTTATACAGATTACACTATTCAGAAAATCCGTTTTTACCATTTGAAAAACCGTATATTTTACACAACAATGAACATGTAAACATTATTTTTTACGTATAAAGTTCCGGTTGTATAAATGTTCCTGTTGTTAGAAAATTATCAGTAATACAGTATATTTCTTGAGCGTGAATAATTCTTTTGACAGTTTGTATGGTTGCATTTTTCTATATACTTTCACTGTAGCAACTTTCACTCAAGCAACACTGATCTCTAACAATTAACTGAATACATAACACTATACAAACTGATATACCATTTTTTGGTCTTATAAAGTGCATGCGTTTAATCTTACAATTTTCAATCCTGAGTCGATCCTTTTTCTCTCGAGTGTTGAACTGATTGAATCGTTAAGTTAATTTAAGATGGGAATAAACTAATTTAAGGTGGGATAAAGAAAAGAAATGTCCGTTTTATATTTTTCAATAGTTCTATTTGTTTTTTACGTTGTCGTTGAGTAACACCACACAGTTTGGACGTTTTAAACAAGCCAATCATATGATGACAAATGGAGTGAGAAAACCTCACAGTGTTCATTTATGTTTCAAATAAACTAAATAAAACACCGAAATAATTATGATAATATTTGTACAATATTTATTTATCCACGGAAATTGGTTGTTTTTATATAGGAATGTTCATGTCTCTATCTTTGCAAAGTTTTATAAAGTTTTTAATTTTTGCACAATGTCAATGAAAGCAAGGAGCCAAAATTTTATCGCATACTCAGTCTCCAAGCACAAAGAAATTTAGTTCTGTGTTAATTAAATTTTCTGCTCATAGTGACATCATTGATAATGAGACGACCACCAAGGCAGATTGTCGGAGTGATTTTATAATTTATAAAACCGGGGTTTCATTCAAGCTGCTTATCATTGTTGGGGGTTGATATTTTACGAGGATCGTCCCTTGTCATGCAACGCCAGCACAGTTAGTTACAATGAGATGAATAAAAGGTCACCCTGGGTTATGTAGATTATGCAATAATTTTCAGACACACCTATATGTTGATTAATAAATTAAAGGCATTTACCCTTGGGGTCGGGCGGCCCTTGTATGGGGAAGAAAAATTGCGAATTTACACAGCATGCAAACATTCGATTTCAGTCCAGGTTATAAGTTTTCATTGGTATTGACTATTGGCCAAATGCCTGCAGGTATAGAAATCCGGCAATGCGCTGAAGGGTTTAGTCTTTCTTTTACCAATATAGATATAGTTAATTCCCGGTGAAACGAGAATAAGAGTTCACATATTTCAAGTTCTAGAGTCTAGATTAACAAAATAAAGGTTTGATGAATCTATGAATGTTCCAATCACGTTGCAACAGAATGGATGATATTGCTAACTTGGGAAAGCTAAAGCTAGCCAAGGTCACGTGAGATCTCATGCACTCTAATTAATCTTATTATACTCGTTTGGTCCCAGGCTTGAGAATGAAAACTATTTCATCTTTGTCAAAACAGCTATGTTGAGTGAAAATAAGCTTAATTTGGGTTTGTTTGACATTTACGGTATATATTAAGAAGGACAGGAATAAAACTAGAACAGAAAGCTTCAGTCGTTCAGAGGCAGAGCAATTGTTGAATTTTGTTGAATTTTGAAAAATAGTTTCTATACGTATTGCTCGTTTGCAATCGACGCCATCTTGGTTGATTTTCGTGGCAACTAAAAATCTGTATTCTTCATTCTTTGTCGTATTGTGCCAGAAATTGTAAACTATCCATAATACAATAAGATGTTTTCAAAACAAACCAAAAATATTAAAGTAACTCAACCATTTCGATGTTAAATGGTTGGACAAAACTTTAAAATCAACCAAGATGGCGCCTAACGACACGTAGTGACGTCATGTGCAAGCAAAGAATACATTCCAAACAATCGTTTTTCTTCAGTTCATCTGATCGCTGACTATAAGTTCTCACTCAGGAATGGCCAAGAATTAAGATTCACTATATGATAGAAAAGACCAGTATTATGTTAAATTAAGTCGTTTTAACACTTAATCATCTGTCAACCGATTATTGCTCTTCATCTACCGTTAATTCCATGCCACCCTGAGAATTTCAACAACTAATGCATGTGACGTAAATTTGGGAGATCATGAAAGATCTACATTCTACGAGTGTCGCAGCTGCACTTACTTATGGGTGCGACTTAAAAAATATTTTAATTTAATCCAATATAAAAAATACCAAATAGAAAGTTTGGAAACTTAAAGGAGTCAATATACCAGACAATTTGACAATACATGCGGCTTGCTTTGTCTACTATGTCAATATTTTATGTCTAAGACTTAGGGGCCCGCCAATTATGCAGTTATTCCAATTCTCCATTATCATATCCCATTCATGTTTACCATTTGAACTGTCAATTTGTAACCTTAAACTGGACAGTCTTGTATAGTATATGGAGCAGACAAGCATTCTTATCCATGTACAGTAACCACTAACCACAAGCTGGGAGAGGGGGGCATAAGTAGCTCTTGGAGTCTTGGTTTGTAATCATGTATGACCAATAGGCAATATTATAATTTATATCGTTGTGCTGACCAGAAACCTGATATGGAATGTACAACTTTCAGAAGCTGAGCGAACAACATTGCTCCGTTGCAATAATTCCTCTGAACTGAATACCATTCCTAAAAGGAACAGACATAGGTGTTTTTTTCACATTGCTACGGAAACATAGCCTGATGTATGAATAGCCAAATACAGTCACGTGCAAATCACATGCATAAACATATCCCGAATTTCTCCGGAGGTAAAAGATTTCCAATGTTAGAGATTTCCAATCCAGTAATCAACTTCAGTAAACTGTTAAGGTGCAATTGAACTAGATAAAAAAGCTATAAACCTCAACAATTGAGGTTTCAATAATATATAAAACTGTTGAGTTGTGATGCACTATGATGGTTATGCATATGGAGGAAATGCATGGGGAAAGCAAAAGATGAGGAATTTCCGAAGGCATGTCTGTGTCTGTGAATTACAATCATGTTGTGCTGGAAGGAAGACGTGTGCTGACGAATTGTTTGAAACTCGGATGCAGTTCCAGTTGTTTGTGAGGCCGGCGCACTTGAATGCAAGGCCAAGTTGTGGTCACATGATCCTTTCATAATACCGTTTTATTTTCGAATGAAAAAAGAATATAATGTCTGTAATTATATCACAAAATATAATGATTATTGTTAAAAATTTGTACAAATACTAATATGTACACCTAATTAAAACCTGGAAGCTCCTCACTCGCTACAGTCCCAAGGGAACACAAAGTTCTCCATATATAGAAATAATAGAACCCCTATTCTCCTTGGCTTGGAGAATTCCTCTTCCTATAAACAACAATGCTTGACCTCTCCTATTCCGAACGGCCTCAGTCTATAGAATGAAACAACAACTCTTTTGTACATGAAAATCATTTAGCTGAATCTTAGTTTTCCTGCATCAATCCATCATGGTTATAAATAAAGCCGATGACAAAACAAATATTTGAAAATCTTGTAGACCGTTAATTGCGGCACTCTTGATACAATACTTGAATAACTTGATGCGCAAATCCGCTATAAACCACTTTATAATATCAATTCCATGTTTATAAATTTTGAATAGCTAATGAGTAAATATATATACCTTGTTTTAGGCATGACTATAGGGTAAAATTAAGATATTAAGATCATTACGAAATCCGAACACACTTGTGAGTCTTCGATTACGTTTCAGTAAGTCTTGTCAACATACATTTCCTTGTCCAACACTAAGAAATGTTTAGATTCGGACCAACAATTAAAGCGTGGGAACGGTATATTAACGAAAATCGTTTTATCGACCCCATACGTTGCGAAAAATCTAGAATCTTTGAACTTTTTAATTTTCCTGCTGATTTATATCAGGTGCAACTGTTTCTTGCATCCGGATTTGATATCGATAGCCTTATTGACTCTATAGACTTGACTGCTGCATGGCAATGCTTAACATGGTAAACCAGTCTAAAACTACGCCCGATAATTAAACTCCACAAGAAATTTTAGTACAATGGTCAATGCTGTATATGTTTTAAAAACATGTTAGTTACTTTTTACAACAAATATATAAATATCACCGTTAACAAATTTGTAGTAAACAAAGTTCATAACTCTGTTTGTGTTATATTTACAATAAAAATTCACAGTTCCTTTTATTTCTGACAAGATAAAACAGCTCCCTTCAACATGTCCTGCAATAAGTTGACGTCAGGTAACAGGAATTCAGATTGACCCTTGGTAAATCCTTTTGTTAGATCAATAAAATTCTGGAACTCTTCAACAACTTCGCGTAATTTTGTCTCAGTTTTCCTACGAATTTTTTCTTTCTGTGAAAGTTGATGTTTTATGTCTTCATATTCGGAATCTTGGTGTGTAATTTTTTTACGAAGTTTGTCCATTTCAGCCAAATGCGTTTCCTCGCATTTCCGCAACTCTTCCAAAGACATCAGATGACATCTTTTCTCAGTCTCAGCGATATCGATTCTTGCTTCTTCTTCCATTTTCAATTTCAGTTTTTTCAAAGCTTCCTGGTAAATGTTTGAACAGAAAAAAGTTAACGTTGTGTTAACCGCTTGTTTTTCATATTAATTATTGAATATTGAGCTGATGTGATGTGGGTAGAGTTACGCCTATTCTCATCTCTCCCATTGCCTCAGTGCCAGCTTTCTTGGCTAGCGGAACCTTCATTAGTCGAGACTATTGTCGCTCAATGGTTTAATTAACACAAAAGAAAATGTATATATTAGGCCTAATTTAAAACGTGTTCTTCAAGACGACTACTTCCCTAAGATTAGATGGGTATGTTTTTAAGACAGACAGCTTCATTGAGACAGAAAATTCTCAAAATCGGATTTTGAAGTGTTCATTAAATTCGTCAAAAAAGATCCCACTGTACATAATAAGTTTAGCAATTATTAGCTGTTACCTATGAGATTAACAAATGAGGATTACCTGTCTCAGAGCTACAAAAATATATACAGAAACATAGGCTGGGATATGAATAGAAATGATATCCAACTTACAGCTTTTTCTTTCTCAGCTTCCAAGATAATCTTCTTTCGTTTCGTCTCCTCCACATCTGCTGTTCTTGCTGCCTCCTCCACAGCACTGCCGATTTCTTCCTCTCTTGCTTCACGAATTGCCAACATTTTTTCCACTTCAAATTCTATTCTGGCATCATGGAGAGCGTCTTTCAGTTGAACTCGATAAGCTTGGTTGGCCTCTTCGAGGTGCTGTTGGGCCTGTTTCTTCATGTAGGCTTCCACCCTCCTGCATTCTGCTTTTACTGCTTTTTCCTGATGAGTCAAGGTAGCCATGTATTAAAACATGTGCGTGCAGAAAGTAATGGTGGTTGTGATGAGGATGGTTGTAATGATGCTGGTGGTGATGATGATGATAATGATGATAGTGGTGGTGATGATTGTGGTAATGAAGGTGGTAATTGTGATGAATGGTTGTGATGAATGGTTGTGATGAATGGTTGTGATGAATGGTGGTGATGGAGAT
This sequence comes from Paramuricea clavata, assembly GCA_902702795.2. NCBI lineage: Eukaryota > Metazoa > Cnidaria > Anthozoa > Malacalcyonacea > Plexauridae > Paramuricea > Paramuricea clavata. The sequence continues at coordinate 40,830 of CACRXK020000004.1, forward strand.
GTTCTGGAGATGATAGTGCTATTGGCAATGATGATAGTGGTGATAATGACGGTGATGATGATGGTGGTGATGATGATGGTTGTGATTATTATATATATATATGGTGGTAATGGTGATGATAATTGTAAAGCCACAGAGATGAAGGTGGAGATGATAGCAGTGGTGGTGATGATGGTGGTGACAATTGTAGTTATTGGTGATGTTAAAGATGGTGGTGGTGATGATGAGGGTGGTGGTAATAATGCATGATTGTATTGGTATCATGTGGTGATGAGTTTCATGACTAATATTGTGCAATATTTACAATAAAATGATCACCTTTTCTTTCTTAGCACTTTCCTGACTCAGTTTTAATTCTTGTTGACCTTGTTGAAATGTTTCCTTTACAGCTTGGTCTCGTTCTTCATTTGCAATCTGCCAAAGTCGTACTTCAAGTTCAGCCAGTGATTCTTCTCTCAATTTCTCCAACTCAGCACACTTTCTCTCATAAACTTTATTCCCAAATTCTGTATTCATGAAGAAAACAAGCTAAATTAGTTGCCGTGGTAACCGATTTTGATTGCATGTAGCATCATTTCTCTGCAAACACAAAAGTTTCAAGTTTCATCTGTGTAAACTGACACTGTGCTGTTTAGTTTTACGAATTATATTTATTGTTCAATTTATAAGTATGAATTTTTAATAATCAACAGGTTCATACAAAACTGCAATAATATTCTGTGACATTTAGAATTTTAATATGAAGGGAATTTATTGATAAATTTATACATTTCGAAGTTCAAAAAATCTAAGCTAAAAATTTAAATTATTTTATTCTTAATGCATCATCATAAAGATCACATAGAATGCTTGAGGAAGTATATATATAAACATCTTCACAATTAAACAATAGCTCTACTAAATGCATACCAAGAGTAGCTTTGTCTACGTCAAAATCACACAATGAATACATAATTAGGACATTATGGGCGCCAATTACTCACTTAATATGTCACGATGAGTTGTGTGTTGACTCTCTAGAGTATCTGCGTTTTTATATGAAGTTCCATTTGCGATAGCTTGGCCTCGCTTCGAAATAAACTCAGCCATTTTTCCATTCGAAAACCAATATTATTATGTTTGCCGGTGGCCGCTTCTTGTGGAATCCATTTTGGACGCGTTGCTTAGCAACAGTGGCGTGGTGGAATCACTGACCTGTGAAATTTTTAGGAAATTTTGCATGTCTTGTGATTATGTTTGTTTCTAACTTTCTATATTTATTTGTTTTTCTGTATTACATTTGGTATGCAAATGAAACCAGAGATATTTCATTTATAGTAAGAAAATGAGATGAATGTGTATTTGAAAATAGAAAAATGAAACACTTAACAGGCCATGATAAGAGTTCAGTTTACCCGCTTCCTAAGCATAGAAAGAAAAAATCTGATTCAAAATTAAAATATTTGATAGGTTAATACTACAGAATGAAAGGAGGAAAGACGGAAAGTCTCAAAATTGATTTCTTCAGTAATATCCAGGTAATATCTTGGAATTTTGTGGTAGAATTTATGGAAATTTGACCAAAAAATCTGGAAACACCAATTTTGTCCTCTGACATCCCTTGATATCCTCTAATTCCAATATGGCGGAAAAGTTGGAAAAATTAGATTTGTTGTTTCTGTGAAAGAAAAACTCGTTTTATTATGAAAGGGAGTGTTGAAAAGGCTAAAAAGAAGCATGATGTTGTAGTACCAGGTGAATTCCTTGGCTCAGCCGAAGAATATAAGTCTGGAGAAGGAACATATGTGAGATTTTGTCAAGTTTATGCAAACCGGTCTGGATTCAAGGTGGTAGAAAAACCGAACGAAAATGTATGTTTAAACGTTTGGCAATGTGAATTATATGATTTACACCATGTTAACGCATTAAGCTGCATTGCGCCCATGCACACTACTTTATTGTTTGCTGCGCTAATAGAGTCGTCTCGATGGATATAAACTCATTATTAAATGCCAGCGCTCTTTATATGCCAGCGCTCTGACATCAGGCAGAGTAAAATAATAAAGTAGGGATGCATTTGGGTGCACTGCAACTTAATGATTAAAATGAATTCAGAAAATGAATGCAATTTCTATCTGATTTGGGTTTAGGAAAGTGTAATAAGTGTTATACGAGATAAACACAGTCAAGTTTTACCCACTATTGGTGCAGTTGTGACTGCGAAGGTATGGTTCATATCTCATTTAAGCCTCCCATATGATATCACAATCATGGAATATAAGGCCAGAATGATGTTGAAACATTAGTACACTAAAATTTGAACAGCACTATTGTTGCAATATATTTAAAAGTTAAATTTTTTTGCATTTTATTACATTTCTTTTTGCAATTTTGCAAATAAAATGTCCCAATACACACAGGTTACTGGAGTGAATACAAGGTTTTGTAAACTGGCAATTCTTGCTGTCGAAGGATGTCCTCTGAATGAACCATTTCGTGGAACTTTGAGAAAGGAAGACATTCGGGCTACTGAAAAAGATAAAGTTGAAATTTACAAATCCTTTCGTCCTGGTGACATTGTGCAAGCAAGAGTGAGTTCATTGGGTGATTCACATTCATATTCCTTATCAACTGCTGAGAATGAACTTGGTGTGATTTTTGCCATGAGTGAAGCAGGTGAAAACCAGTTATTTCTTCTTTATTACTTCAATTTTGAATGTCAAAATTAGTGGCTGGTAGTCAATAATTTCTGAAAGTTGTTAAATGATAGCTGAATAACTGTGTTACAAAGTTGTAACAATACTTTTTTAACCATGAAAGCATTGGTAGGCCGAAAAACACAGAACTAAGATTTTCTGCTATGACAGAAGGATCCTAGGAAGAAAAATGTTAAGGCCTAAAAAAAATACCTGTGGTTCCGGTTTCATATTGCGAAAAAATTAGGGTCGGTAGATACATAAATAATTTTTTTTAAATATTTTTTTCATGTTTTTTTCAATAATTAGTGTGACAACAGACCCATTTTGGCAGCAGCCCACAACCACCCGAAGAAAATATGGTTGCACGGTCAATTGAGTTAGAAAAATAATAGGGTCAGCAGAAAAAAATAGGGTTGGTCGGGAACCGGAACCACAGGTTTTTTTTTACGCCTAATGCAATATTTGCCTGCCATGCAGGCTGGACAGTTGTTATTAGTGTTAAAAACTCTTGTTTTTCCACAATTTTTAAGTATGTAGAATATGCCATGTTAAAAACCTAGCAAGATGAATATATATTCTCTTTGGTTGTTTTCAAATCACAATTTAGTTCAGATGACAGATTTCAAATCACAGATGACTATTATTGTTATAAGTGTCCGTTCAGTTATGTCAGGTCAAGACAACATTAATGTCATCTTTAAGAATTTTCCAATGTAGAGGAATTATACCTGACAAATTGCAGGAAAAAAGTCCTGAAGATTCAACAAATGACAAGCACTAGACTTAGACGTTGCTGATTTCATTTTTGTTAAAGGGGCATCAATGATTCCCATTAGCTGGAAAGAAATGCAATGTCCTGAAACAAAGGCAAAGGAATTTCGAAAAGTAGCAAAAGTACAGCAGCAATAGCAGTAGCAGACAATGAATGCTGATCCTATCCAAGGGCAAGGTATTTGAAAGATAGAAGAGAAAGGTAATTATGGCCTTTTGAAATTAGAAAGGCTATTAAGTGAACAGTTGTTGCAGTAGGTTGTTTTGGAATTCAAATGAGGACAAGCCAAACTTTTGATCAACCATATGTGCTTGCTGTTTATGGGACAATACATTTACACAATTTAAATTTCTGTGTACACTACAGACTTAATATTGAGCCCAAAAGATGCAGTTTTGTAATAAAAATCTAGAAAATTCCAAAAATTTGTTTTGGATTTTAACACTTTTGTATGCAGTGACCTTAGGCTTAGCCTACCTTACTTAGCTTAGTGGTGTAAAAACCACGGTTGAATCACATGTAAACCAAATGAACCATTTGTCCTAAATATATAGGCAATAAAACAAACATTTTTACGTGTTCGCCATTATGTTTATTTCAATCTCATTTTGGAATTTCTAAAATGATGTTAAACCATTGAAATATTTCGCGGGAACATAGCAGTATATAATTTGAAGCATTACCCCAGATAGTTATACCATACATAAAATGAGGGTAAATTAGGCCGAAATAAAATCTGATTCTAGAGTCAAAAGGGTGAGCTTCACGATTTTTGTTTAAACAGAAACAATCTTGAGTTAATCTTGCTATATATCTTATCAAGTTGATTAACCCACACAAGGTGGCTATCAAGTGTAAAGTCCCACATTTGGATTGGATTAGGGGTAGACTAAGATTAGATTAGGGTTAGGCGTTGGGTGGGGGTTAGGTTTAAAATTAAGGCAATGTCTTAATTTGAATGCTTTTTACAATTAAGACATAGCCTTAATTTTTGGAAGAGATGGAGCTGTATTAATATGCAGAAACGCGCAATAGGCGTACTAAGTGGCCTAGGGACTAGGCTGCTTCGCACCGTTCTAAGAAAGACTCTGGGACCGAGGTTGAAACAAAACTCACATGAGAGGTTCTGATTTGGCCAACCGAGGCCGGTGTGAACGCCTGAGCTGGCTGTAAATTGTTCTGTTTTTCTGTAGCGGTTACCAAATTATGAGCAAATATGGTCACAAAATTTAGTTTTCATTCGTATACTATAGTCCCAGCGAGTTAACGCTCTACAGAGCGTCTTGTTTTGATTATTTTGCACTTGTTACTGACATGCAGTATTTGTACAAGAAGAAAAAGGTAATATTATTAAGTTCCGCAGTTCGTGGTCTGCAGTTCCGTTAAATATTAGCGATCGTCATATACCCCTCGTGTTTTATATCTTATAAAGCACTCCTGCTTGTGTTTTAAATATAGTACATGCCGCACTCACTGATGTTTGTGGTTTTTAATAGTGATACAGTGTGTTGTTGTTGTGTAATTTAGTAAAAGCGTTGAATAATCTGTGTGTGTGGTCTAAAATAATTATTGGCTGATATTGTGGTCTAGTGCATGCATGAAAAGGTTCCAAAAATGGGTACAAGTTTCCGTTCTAATGTCATTGATATTAGAGTAACGGTAAGATAGAAATATTAAGAAGATAAAGATAAGAAAGATTAAGATATAGTTTCAATCCAAGGAGTGGAATCCAGAATCTAAGGAGTACATGGATTACCTACATGGGGCGATAGTTTCGTGTACCCTGATTCGCTGTGTGCAAAGTGAAGTACCAAAAAGGCCGGCTTCAATTTGATTAAAGCGTGTTTTATTTCCTAATTTTTGGTAAGTCTTTCTTCTGTCAAAATCTGAGTTAATTAGATAGAATCAACCCAAAACATTTGGCAATAATCTCGTGCATTGCAAAGTTAGTAATTTTTGTTCTCAGTAAAATATGACGTCGTATCCAGTCTCTACTCGGTCAATCCAATTTTCCCGCCAAAACCCGAATTTTTTAAAAGAGTCAAAAAGTTGTTAAAAATAGTAAAAATGAATGCTTTCTGTGCGTATATTTTAATTTTTCTTGTTTTATTTTTCACAAATGCCGGTGGTTATACATTCTGGGAAAACCATGATGTGTATTTTGCGCTTTCAAACTCTGAAATGTCTATGGAAGAACTCAAACAACGCGAAAATCGTTTGTTTTTGGAAAATGATGAAAAGCTTTCCGTGTTTTGTCAGCTCATTGATAAACAAAATTGGAGCTTAGCAAGAAGCGAAGAACTGACCAAGAAGTATATTTCGTCTGGTGTACATCCTTATATAACATTCAGAAATAAAACATGGTGGAAAACTTATAAATTTCAGACGAAAGAAATTATTTCAAACTTTCGTTGGCGGCTTGAAATTCAAAGGAATGTGTTTACACCAGGTAATATTTTGATACTTTTTATTTGGAAATTAATTTGCATTCTTGTATGTGGACTTCTATTCACTTGTAAAGAATATTAAGTGTTATTTTTGAGCATTTTTTTCAATCACTGTGCACTGCGAAAATCCTACGCCATGATACATTCTTATATTTATTTGTACAAAAAATGTGTTCAGTGTTCACTGCCTCAAATCCATTATATATGAATAATCTCATAGGTGTAAATGATGTTCTTTTTGAGCCATGGTTTATAACAGTGGAGCTTGGTTATGGCCTTGGTCTGTATGAGACTAAAAGTATTCTTATACCAAAAGAACAATTGGTTAACTTGACTCAAAAGTTAGGTAGTGTGGTGGGTAAGTCATCTGTGATGACCAGTAGCAGTGGACAGTTTATGGTCAAACCAACACCATGCTGTGGAGATATCTTGTTTGTCTTGCCATTTAAGAACAAGAGTATGTCTAGTGTTGGAGGTATGGTAATTGTGTTATAATAATTTTTTTCTTGCATGGGTTTCATATGATGTCGCATGGAAGTCAAGAGTTCGTGTATATATAAACGCCCTGGTCGGAGAACTCGTTTACATAAGATACATTGACAGCTATCACGTTTCTTTGTTGTTTTAGTTGACCCGAGTGGCCCAGTTCAATGATTGACACCCACTTCACACTTGAGTAAAATTATGATAAAATATCATTTGATTGAAACCCAAGAAAATCTACATGAAAATACATGTTGGACATACATGGTATTAAAGTGTTAAAACATTTTCTTCTGTTTGTTCTAGGTTGTTATGTTGGCATTACCTATGGAGCATTTATGCCAGAGACAACACTCTGGTTGGATGTTTGTCCAAACCAAAGTACCAATTCCTCACTCTGCAGTGTTTTCCCATCTGAAGACTGTAATAATCTACGTCTCCTTGACATGGTTGTCACAAGAAACTACATTGTGTTTGCTACCTCCTTTGGTCTTGTCAAAAGTGCTAGTTTTGCACTGTTAATGTCTGAGCAGGGCGTTGCAGAGAAGGTATAAAACATTTATAAAGTGATAGAAATAATGAAGGAAGGGGTGGTCATTCGTGCGGGGGTCAATCAGTGCAGACACTTGCGAAATACACAGCTAAAAACAATCAGGTTGTTGCAATATTGATGAAAACTGGATTGAACAATGTTGTGTGGCCCACATTGTTCACAGTTGTCAATAATGTTGAACAATATTGTTACACCCGATTCAGGCTCAACAATATTGTGGGCAGCACAACATTGTTCAAACAGTGGGCTCATAATTTTTACGCGTATGTGGAATTAGGTTCCCCACATGATATGACCACCTTTTGTAGCTGCAAATCTTAGTTTGTTCTTTCTAACTACATTCTTTAATTTCAGGTATATGTAGCAATTTCATCTCCAGCAACACTTACGCCTTCCTTCGCCAATGGTGATATCAAACTGCAATACACACCTTACTGCTTAGATTTCCACGTATATAGCGAGAGTAATGACTTCATACACCTTCTGTCAACTGGGTCAACAAAACCACTTTATAGAAGTCAATCACCATACATCCAATTATTGGAAATTGCACTTTCCACACCTTTCAAAAGTGTGGAAGTTCTTGGAATTGTTAATGATATTACTAAGAGTAGCGAGGTGTTATTGATGAAAACCTCATTAAATCAGGTAGGTTTAATACCGTATTAAAATAAAATATGTCTTGCGTTAGAGCAAAAAAAAATAATAAATTGCTTCACGTTTTACTCAACGGGCATTTGGACACTCCAAGTTACAAACCACAGCAGCTTACATTTATTCATGCTGTTTTATTTTATTCTTGCAATACTTGTTTAGGTGGAAAGATATGTCGTTTTGGTAGTTTCACAAGATTCTAACCGTCATTTTGTTTTTCCACCTTGGTACTTCTCAGAAAACTCGATTGCCAGGGACATTCAATTTCATACTTGGTCAAATACGATATTAGTTTATGGTTCTGAGGTAAATAATATAATTCGTAATTGTTGATGTAGTGTATTGATACTATAAGTTTCATTAGTCTGTCTGATTACGCAGCATATGATGGTGAATTCTATTGCTAAAAATGTTTGGAGTGCATGATTTTTCCCGATCATGAATTTTCCATGATCAGCTAACTAAGGCCGACACACTGGACGCCATTCGGCAAAGCAGAGCGATTTTTTAATTTTTGAAAGTAAATATAACTGCGAAAGGAAATTTTGAAAGATATTTAAAAGTTATCTGTCAGTGATAATCGAAATATCACGTCGCGTTGCCGAATCAAATCCGGTGTGTGTTGACCATTAACGTGCATACATGTCCAATACTGTCGAATCGATACGACCCGTAAGACTCGATAAGACAGCCTTGTCGACTGACATATTCTCATGAATACCACCAAAGACTCTTTGTTGACAATTTTAGCGCGTCAAATGAACATTGCCCGGTTTGAAAGCGATTTTGCGCGAATTTTTTTCTTTCATCAAATGACGTCACAGACAACGTACTAATTAATATCCCACAATCCCTTGTTCTGGCGCACGGTATAAAAACGCTGTGATGTCATAATTAGTTTGTCTTAATTGATTGACTGAGACTGCGTAGCGTTCGTATTTTTCGCGGAATTTTTCCAAACTTTTGTGTAATAAAACTAATATGGCTGAATTTGAGTATGACGAGGATTTCGAATGTGAAGAAATCGAAGAAGAGTTGGTGGAGGAGTTACTAAATTTGGAGATTTATGGAGAGCAAACGACTCTCGATGGTATGCTTGAGGCAGCCGAGAAAAGTCTAAACGAAACTAAAGCTCGCGTTACAAAGCTTAAAACTTCGTTCGGTGGTGAACAGAACACAGGTAAGAATTACAATATATCTTGAAACTATTTTGTAAGAAATAACGTTAACAATTTTACCGCTTTCTTATTCACATTCTATGTGCAAAATGAATTAATTTTTACGTTGCTATGCAACTATCTCATTAACTCCACCGTGAATTCATTCGCGCGCGCAAACTTTCAGATTACATTAGTGCGAGAGCGCATTACTCCGTTCTCCAGGAATATAATGCTTTCCAGTTTATAACAAAACAATGCTGAATGTTTCCTTTAATATTTGTAATGTTTTACATCCTTTTTATTGACGTTTAGGCGAGAATGATCTGGTTTTTGTTCCAGAGTCTTCAACGATTCTTCTTGACAGCAGTGAAGTTAACATAGAAGATGTAAATCTTCCTGAAAATAAAGACGCAACTTCAGTGAATGATTCCTACGCAATGACTGCTACAATTAAAGAACTTTTAAAGGAAACAACATTGGAAGAATCTCATCATGATGATACAGGAGGCGAGCGCAAATCTCATGCTCCTTCAAACACAGATACTCCTACGACGTTTGTTCATGGTGGCAACGAAGCAACACTTGATGTCTCCCTCCCAACATTGGAAAAATCTCATCATGATACAGGAGGCGAGTGCAAACCAGATACTCCTACGACTCTTGTTCATGGTGGCAACAAGGCAACTCTTGATGTCTCCGTCCCAACATTGGAAGAATCTCTTCATGATGATACAGGAGGCGAACACAAACCTGATGCTCCTTCAAACACAGATACTCCTACGACGTTGGTTCATGGTGGCAACGACGCAACACTTGATGTCTCCCTCCCAACATTGCAAGCATCTGACCATGATGAAGTGGAGATTGTTCTCGACGGAGGCGAGATCAAATCCAGTGAGAGTTCTGATGTTGAGATCTGGAAGGATGGCTGTCCATTACCATCAAGTGGACCTACTTGTTCTGAATGGCAGAACTCTGCCGATGCTCACTCATCTGGGGCTGAGGCCATTTCCACTCAGGTATCGACTGCCGGGTGTCTACCTGAGTGTGAAGAGCCTCGCTCTGGATGTGTGAACATCGAAAGTGTGATGTCATCAGAACAAGTCATCCATCTTCCGACCTCCATCAACAAAGATGGGCCAAATGCTGTTGGCAAGGAAGGATTCCAAAACAAAGTTGAGGGTAAGTCGAATGAATATAACGGAATTATAATACTAAACAAACTCCAAAGACCGGATATATCGACTCCCTATTAAAGTCTTGACTCAAATATTGAGTCCCAAGGTGTCGCTATTGTTCGGAGTTCACTGCAGTCAATTACAATATGAACTGAAACTAAATATTGACTCATTTGATTTACTAGATGATGAAATTGGTGTGACTGATAGCAGTCTGAAGAATGAAGATGAGCAAGAAAGTGATAAATGTAAATCGAAGAACAAAAAGAAGAAAGGGAAGAATGTTCACAAGAAAGAGAAACGTTTAAAAGATGAGAATGCCGAGAAAACGAAGACCAAGAAATTTCATCGACGACTTATTTCTCTGTTCTGCTGTTGCTTTAAAAGTCAAGAAAGAAATGATCAAAAGAACGAAAGGGAACTGGGGAGATCACAATTCGTTGAGCACAACTCCTTTTGAAGATGCTTGTCAAACCTCATTTGTGCCAATTGATTTAAACAATTGAACTTGTCAGTTAGACAGACATAATTTAATATTCTACATTATATATTGTATTTGTAAAAAGTTAATAATATTTTTTTGGTTCCAGAGCGACATTGCATTTCTTTAGTTTCAGTCCTAAAATACATCATGAAAACATCGTGGTCAAGTGCGGTGTTTACTTGAAAGCACGGCTCTCTTCCGTCGAGGTTCGTCTTTTGGTTATAAATTCATGTCTCCCTGTTTATTGGTTAGTATTCAGGTTATAGGCTAACCCATAAGCAGCGAGGCTTGACTCTATAATCCGAGTGTTTACGTGACAAACCACTGACGAGTGTGTTTGTAGGCGAACTCGTCATCGCTTCCTTGCATAAAAACTTGAAGTACACGAAAAACTTAAACCAACCAATCAAAAGGAGCTCTAATCCGAGTCGTATTGAAAATACTGTGCATGAGTACTATATATACAATACGTGAACAGGATATAAATGGATATACAAATATTTAAACAGATAACGTGAAAATAATAGCCATTGTTCTTTGTTAGGTGTGGAAATCACGTGATGGGGGTAACTCTTTTAAACAACTCACAAAGTTACGAAGTCCGCATACAATAACAGCATTGTCGTTTCCACAATATGGAGATAATATCGTCGTTCTGACAAACCATGGAAAAATATTGAATGGTAGGATGGGGATCTCTAGGTTAATCGCCATCCACCATCAGACCTTGTCTGGGTTTCTGTATTCCATACTGGTTGACGAACTTGGGACTATAAAAGGATTCTCTCAAAATGGAAATGCTTCAATATTTGGGAATTATTTCATTGAGAAGATAAATTTCGAGTCTTACCAGAAACATTTCTGTACAGATCATCTGTTGCTGCAATTTATTGGCCATCACGATGTTTTTATTTTTGTAGCTGCACCATTCGAACAGCCTTCAAACCAATCATTAACCAGTTATTGTTTTAGTTCTCCAGTGGTCACGCAGGTTCTTAAAAGCCGTTTAGGCGGCTCCGCTCATATTTCCGAGGTTACGCAATTGAATCCTTCCACTGGTTTCTATACAAGAGCTAAAGGTAAAGTTATGGAAGATTTCATCGGGTTAACAGCGATCTCAGCCCTAGTATTGAAAATGGATTTACAACTAAGAATCCTTAATTCTGCGTTTTATGATGTGATCTATGAGCTAAGTATCACAGGAGTAGGATGGTCAAGTCATGATGTTGGAAGAACTGTGGTACTCGACAACGGGATGAGTATTTTGCTAATAAAGTATATCGATGGTTCTACCATATATGGATTACCACCACCTGGATTTTCACCAAGTATTTTACCACATACTAACCAGAAGTCTGGTACTTGGCAGATGTACGATCTGAGCTCTGCAACAGTTATCTATGACAAGACGGACAGTATCAGCATTAGCTATTCTCTGGGAGAGTTTAAAGGTATAGCTAATTTTGTCTTTACAAATTCACATATTGGAAAGGTCTTAATGATACACAGCGACAATCACGGTGTAATAGAAACAGTATCAGGTGGGACAGTGTCTTTTCAAAATAGTTCATTATTTAAGGAAGGACACTTTTCGGAATGGAAATTACTCGAACCACGTGTATACACAAGTGAACCAAAAAATGGTTACGGTATGTGGTGGCTTGAGGAAGAAGATTGCTCCAATTTTCCTATTATTACTCCAAAACAGTATAAAACATTGTATCACCTAGATACCCAAGATAATGTAACATTACAGTTCGCCGTATTGGCTCAACATTTAGAAACTACTGAGCCACAGATTTCAATGCATGTGAGCAACCCGTCGCTATTCTTTATCAGAGGAACCCATGAACACTATGAAACAAACCATACTCTAGATGTGGGATTGATGCGAAAGCCTGGAACAACAGGATTATCGCAGATGTCATTCAGTATCCCTTATTTATCCTTAAAATGTCCAAGTGTCTCAAATGTGCTCACCATACATGGGGGATGTCCACCAAGCAAACGTTTGGTTTTTGAATACCCAATTACCTTTACACCAAATGTGTTTCTCTATGGTACACCTAAAGACGGTGACGGCGTTCTAAGACATTACAAGCTACCTGCAAATTATAGACCACCTTCTTCCCGCGGGGTTGGCATCCCTATGTCATCAAACCTGTACAATGTACACCCTGAAAAGCCCCCATATAAGGAAAGGTTTGCGATCTCTCGACGGACTCGTGTATATAAGCAATGCAGTGGCAAGTCTTATCGTCGCGATTGTGACTGTGATCAAGAAAATATTACAATGTCAAGATTGGTTGCCTATTCCGATTGCATTACTACTGTATATAGGTTATTGTATGGTGAGGAATTCAGACCAAATTTTACCCTCCTACAAGATGATACCATCACGAAACGCTTCGTTGATCCTTACTACGTAGTGGAATTAAACCAGAGATCTGACTTTAAGATCGTACGCAGTACTACTTCGACTACCCCTGGTCAGGATTCCACCATTTCAGTTCTTCAAGATAGACTTAATAGTTCTTTGGAGTTTAGTGGAGGTGGACTTTACCATTTTCGTGCCTATGCTGTGAAAGAAGGGTATACACTTTGTGGTCTGATGGATGAATTTATTGTGTTCGTTGATGAGCTACCACTACCTAATCCTGCAAGAGATGTGGTTAGATTTACAACTGCTATGCTGTTTGTTACCTCATCATTCCTTGCATACCTTTGGTACCTCTACTATTCCAACCAACGAGACCAAAACAGGGTCTTTCCAGACTAGAGCACTGGAAATCAAATTAACCCCCGAGTTGATAAACCGAGTAGTTTTCGATTGTAGAAGTGTTACTTTCCAGGATTAACGAATAATTATTGAATGATGGTAGAAATATTTTTCGAGAAATTTTCTCATAAGTTGGCCCTGATTAATTATTGAAATTTGCCATTTATAATCTTTTGTACCGACAACTCCGGGTGATTATCCACTCGTCTTTAAGCATGCGTGCAATCACGTGAAAGGTCAACCTTTACGCTTGTTGGGAATAACGAAAGGCTGCAAGGTTAAGGTCAAGCCTTGTCAAAGAGTAATTGTACAATGTCAATGTAGTACCTGACGGAAATACAGTTTGAACTGAAGATGATCATTTGAAGTCTATGTCATTCTGATACCATGAAACAAATGTGTTACGATGTCTTAATGAAGTTATGGTTGTTTGTGGGGGTTTTTTCCACAAAATTATTTTGTTAACTTTGGACTTTCTAGAAATAAAGTGTCTTTGATGTTACTAGAGCATGTGTACACTTATCTTTACACTTAGTCAGTTATGTCAGTGGGTGTATGTCGGAAATAGTTATCTCGCTTTGCCGCTTCCGACATCTCTATACATTGTCATAGAAGTTTGAAAATATTTAGCATATCTTGTATTAAATGTGTAGGAGTTCAAGATGTCACCTCTGAGAGGGCAGTCGGAAATATACTAAAAGTCGGAAACGTTTGGTACACGCTATGTAATGTACACTTATAGGCATTACTTTTAAATATATATTTGTGTAACTAACTACCACATTTTATGTTTAATGATTTTATTGTTTAAAGTGTATTGTTAAACTTTTGCATAAAGTTGCTTTTACGAAAGCTCTATATTTATCTTAATTAAAGTAAAGCAAATATAAGTATAAGTGTTTAGATCTGATAACATTTTTCAGTAACATTGACAAAAAAGCACATTTGTTTGCAAACGGATTGATTTACTTGATTATGTCTAGTTTTATGATTTTAAATTTAAGTACATTTTCATGCAGATCAAGACTTTTGCTGTTTTGATTGTTTTTCCTTATACTTTATGTGCAATATTATCCTGTTTCAAATCATTGTTTGCAATCTCCTGCATTATCATATTATGATTACTTCATTTATTTGCATTTCTGTTAATTAATAATACCCTTATAAAGTTGTATATCAAACAAAAGAATAATCATGACGCTTAATTAAAATGAACGTTTCGCATGGAGAGTCGTCTGTCAGCGCAGGTGAACAGTGTCATAATATGCGTAACACTTTTTTTCTACTTGTCTTATGTTTTTGAAACGAACACATGCAAACTCTTTTTACCTACTCTGGCCGCTCATTGTAAAAGAATAACTCCCAAGGTTTATTGTGAGTAATTGTAACAAATCAAGGTCGTAATGGTTTGTTCTAATTAGAAGCAAACAGTTGCAGTCATAGGAATAAGAGGCAAGGCCTAAATTCAGAATAACCTTTCCGATTTACTATTATGGTTAATGACGATGTCGTGCCAACATTTAAGTGCTTCAGTCCTTGGTATCCCAGGCGATTGTCAAGTGTTCGCGTGCTGTAGTGTAACACAGTTTCATTAGAAAAACGTTGAAACGTTTCAAGACTGTACTACATGAAAGTGAAACAAAATTTGCGGAAGTGATGTGAAAGATTGTAATATTGACGTTTTGTAAATTTCATGTGGTTTACATGGTGATAACTGTAATTGTTTTGATTTTGAGGAAACATTTCTTCATTCATTCGTAAACCATTCGATCCGTATAAGCCCGGATCTTCATATAGTGCATGCAAATAATAAAATTGATATCGACCGTTGTGTTATTCCATGTGCTGAAGTCTTCATTATTGTGCATGCTGATATCTTAATGTATAACAACAACATAAACGGTAACGTAATATTTTGCCTAAGGCTAAATCGTCTTCTGAAAACTGTTTCAACTTTTGATTTAAAAATATTTTGTTATACCGTATACCATGCCAACCGTTTTGTTTCGTGCAATAATATTCGTATATGCCATGACCCTCAGGCAAACACTGAACTGTAAGACCACATGCAAAGTTCCTGTATGGTAGATCAAGTGCCCTGGATAACGTGGGTGTGTCGAACATTCCTTGCACACGTGAACAAAGATCGCTTTTGTGTGCACTTGTAAACAGAGCGCTTTCCCATGCAATAAATGGCTTGTAGCAAGTTGCAACAATGTATATCTATGGTATTATTTTATTCTGTTACTATGGATTGTTACTAAGAACTTTTAAAATACAGGGACATTTATATGGATCGAAAACATTGCAAAGCCAAAGGGAATAAACATGCATGCATGTTGGGTTCTAACCCTAACAACTGCAATCATAGACAAAATCGTTAATTAATATAATATATCGAAATTTTAGAAAAACACATTCAATTAACTTCATTGGGTTTTCTGCTCCTTTCCAATGTTAGTATAATTATTTCCCCACATTTGACAACATTATCTAGGGGAAGGAATACAGAAATGCATGTCTCCCAGAGTGGAGGTTTGTGTTCACTTGAAAAGTTTTCTTTGTTCCCAAAAAAGAATTCACTATGTTGCCCTGTTCCCTTATGATTTTTTGTTCCCGTTCCAGAATATGCCTTGTTCCCTAACAACTCCTGGAAGATAGAAATCATACTACAATTTAAACTCTCACATGATATTTTCTCACAAAATGTTTTTAACAAGTTTTGTGGATGTGGTTAAAAGTCTTTACAGTCATCAACCTTGTAGCAAGTGTCAACGAGGTTGTTTACTTATATTTATATTTGCTTTTGGGGTTTACCCTACAAGTAGCAAGTCCCGGTTTAGTATGTATCGTATACTGGTCGTATATACATAGAAAGGAATAATATATTGTCTTCCCTGTTAGAATAACAGATTAAAAAAGTGGACCTTTATCAAGGCTAACAGTTAGATAACCATTTTTGGTTTGGATGAAATTGTTCTAATGACCCAATATTGCATGCATCAACTATTTTTCTTTTGAAAATATAAACTCATCAGCTGTTAGTGAAAGTCTGGATGACCCGGCAGAGTTCATCATCTTAAACCAGTTATAGACGAGCAAGTTTTCATATGGCAAGCTAGTTTTCTTTGTCAATGTGTGGTTTCTTTGACGAGGTCTTTTGACCGCCTATTACTATTGTCTATTACAGCAATACTCAATAGATCACTGACCAAGTGCTCAAATTACTTTGCCAAATTTTCTTTGTTGACCCATACAGACGAACAAATTAAATGTGTACTTTGCCAATTTTTTCTGTGACAAGTAGACTTGTTCAAAAGCGAGTTTACTAGCCAATAATCAAAGTGTACTTGTCATAGTGAAACTTGGCAAAGTTGCCTCTGCGGACGAGCAAATAAAACTTGTCATGAAAACTTGTCATAGAAAACTTGCTCGTCTGTAACCGGCTTTAATTGTTACATGCAAGATTCAACGACGTAGAAATGAAGACGGAGAGTAACTATTCTAATGGTAATTGGGATTAGTGTCACAAACCTAACCGTAATTAGTGCTTAATGATATTGATCATGTGTTTTAATACATTGCATGAATTCATCCGCTTTGGTGTAGAAGCACATTTATGTCTGTGGTAAATAAATGGTATACCTATACCGTGACGAAACAGTGACAATATAACACCATCATACAATATAACACCATCATGTACGCTAATTTTTTTAGAAATCATGATGTCTCTTTAATCTATTTCTCCCATTTACCTGTGTTGTAGGTGCATGTTGTTTAACCTGGATGTTGGTAGTAACTGTATAGTTAGCACTTAATACTTGACTGATATTGCTTTGTGCGGTGTTTAAGGGTCAAGCCTTTTACTTGGTATTTCCAGATACTCTAATTTATAATTCATTTTGTATTAGAATCACATTCTGGGCTTTCACCTTTTACTATAACAAAGTCACGATAATGGTAGACATTTGTACTTAAAAGTAACAATGATATGAATTAACGTTTGTGTATTCCGTTGTAATAAGCAACTATTTAAAAAACAAAATAACATTCCATTCTAATATTGCATGCATGTACGCGATATCTCGTATGCATTTGACTAAAAATAAAAAATTCTTCCTGATTTAAATACTCACAGTTTTAAAGTCTTAAAGTTGTAATATTTTCAAATCTGTTTTATGTGTACATATTGCTTGTACAATCATTTGAATTTTCCTTTACCGGCTGATAATTTCATGCAGCAAATATAAAGCTTATGTTATTCCGAAAAATGTTGCATGAATGCACTATACTATACACAATCTATTTTAAAAACTATATATTTCGAAATATACGAGTATTTCTTTTTCACACTTTTTTGGAGTAACATTAGTTTTATATTTGTACAATCATTTTTGATTTGTAGATTTGTAGAAATTTACCAATTAGTTCTATTGGATGAGACGCCCAAAATCCTGATACTAACACGTGTACTAATCCATACACCTAATTACATTCCGCATCACCTTAATAGTATACAGCTATTTGTCCCCGAGCAAAGCGGGAAAGTCGAATACGAGCGCGAAAGGCTTGCTGGGAATCACTAAAAAATTAATGAATTTTTAGCGATTCCCAGCAAGCCTTTCGCGCTCGTATTCGACTTTTCCGTTTTGCTTCGGGGGACAACCTTAATAGGCAATTCCAGCTTTTAGTTTATGCGTGCAGGGGACGATGGGAAGTAAGGTATCACATTGCTGATTATGCTGAAAAAATAAAAATGGTGGCCGTGTAAACACGGATCGGAGTGATAGCTTATACTTGTAAATATTGAAATATTTCGGTTGTTTCGGTAGTTTTTATTGACATTTTTCAGCATAATCGGCAATATGATACCTTACTTCCCATCATCCCCTGCAGGCATAAACTAAAAGCTGGAATTGCCTATTGAACATGGGCGTACCGGAAGGGAAAAATTAGGGGGGCGGAAAGAAATTTGCCCGACTTTTTGGGATTGTGCCCGACTACTATCTAAAAAATTTCCGGACAAATTATTTCGGCGACCATTTTACCATTTTAGCGGTCAAAAAATTTTTCCGGACATACCAAAATTTTTCGGAACATCACACAAATTTTCCAAACAACACAAAATTGACCACAAAATTCACTGAATTTTCGACTAAATTGACAGAATTTGTCCCATTTATTTTTATTACAAACCAAAATTGCCCGACTGTTGATCGAATATTGCCCGACTGCCCAAAAAACTGGGGGGGGGCTACCGCCCCGCCCGGTACGCCTATGCTATTGAAATAGCTGTATACACATAAACCTAGTGCAGTTAGAGCTCGACAACTGAGCCCTGCAGCTCAGTTGGCTTATTCCTGGAAGAGGACCTATAGTTGCATTTTTGACAACTGCTCCTGGTTAGGTTTAACTGTGGTCTCCATCGCGACGTTCTTACAGCTGTAACCCTCGCTAGGGTTAGAGCTATAAGAACGTCTGCGAGGGAGGCTAGTCTAACTGATGAATGTATAAAATTCACACTCGAAAATTTCCATCTACAAGTCACCTTAAACAACTAGTTCTATCGAGTGCGATACCCAATATCCTGATATTTAATCATTTATGCTGCGGTTTCTTTGGCCTTTTTCCTGAATATATATGCATGCAAAGTATATAATAAGATGTAATTCAAAATATTTTCCTTTCAGATATCTTTTCATTTATATAATACTATACTAATCTCATTGTTAGATATCACTGACCTCTTTGTCATTAGTGATATTGGTTATGCGGCTGTCTCTGAACATTCCGTGCTAGTACTGCCCATTGAGCTCCATATATAACTGGAGCTAACTCCTCCGCAGTCCCTTAATATGTCACATATCAGTGAGATTTATAGATCAGTGGCTAGCAAAAAACTTAAAGCGACTGGGGACGAGTCTCGAGCAGTGGTCTCGAGTCCCAAGACTCGAAGCTAAGATGGCGGAAATGAAAAGCTATTTTTTAAAAGATAAGCGGTATTTATGATCAGCGGTAGTATAATGGCATATAAATATGGTTGGTTCATGTGAAGTTGGACGTTTGAATGTTTGAATCCAACTCGATCTAAAGTCGAAATTCCCGACAAACGATATTGAACTTTATTGTTGGATCGGCAGTCGAAACTGATTGAGTCGTCGATCTTCACATGAACTTAACAATAGTTGAAATTAGGATCGGTTCATGTGGAGTTCGACGTTTGAACTGGGCCTTAAATGAACTAAATTAAATAAGTCACTCCTTAATAGGTGAAGAGAAATTGATCATAACAAGTCATTAACTTTATCGTTTGCTTTAATATATTTTAGTCATTACGAGGCAGTTAATGTGAGGACGAGACTGATTATTCAACAGACATAAGAGTCACAATTACTGTCGCAATGAAAAGAGACTTCACTGAAGTGCTTATATTGGGTATAATAATAGGGGAGGGGAATTTTTTGGACGAGGACGGGGGGGGGATATGTTAGTTTGGCCTCTCCACAGTTTTACGGGGCTAAAAATTATTATAGTAACAGTATAAAATTATTAAGGGCCTGTTCATATGGGCAAAAGTTATCTCGGTTAGCGAGAAAACTTTTCGACAAGTTTACAAGCGAGATCTCGCCTTTGTATGAAAATAATATGAAAAGTTACATTGCGTTCATATGAGACAAAAAGTTTTCCCGTGTACCGAGATCTCACTTGTTTTTTCCCATATGAACACAACTTTCTCGCTTAGCGGGATAACTTTTTGTCGTGTCAGCAACTTTTCAATTCAATTGATGTTCAGTGCTACGTCACAGCCGAAAACTTTACCCGGAAAGCGGGATAAAGTTTCTCCATATGAACGGAACAAAAGTATTTGGCTAGTAGAGAAGTTTTCTCGTTAACCGGGATAACTTCTCCCCATATGAATAGGCCCTAATACAACAGTGGTATTTCAGAAACCTATATAATGCAAACATTTCCCGACGAAGCATGCTCTCAACCCACGTTTAACCAACCGTGTGTTTCGTCGTGGTGCGTCCTAAGATTGCAGAAAGGACTTATATATATATATAAAGACAATAAAGTTTTGTTTGGTAGAAAAGAATATAATAACAATTATTGCCTAATAGTAATAATAATAGTTTGATCTTGTACATAGTTGTACCATAGATATCTTATATATACACTAGATAGTGCATCTAATTATTCTGCAATTCGAAAATTGAAACCGTGATTGCAGACTCAGGATATTCCCATGCATGAAATGAGAAAACTCGTATGTTTTCTATTTCTTAAACAAGGGACTTAAACATTGAGTTAAACCTATTCCAAATACATTTTCAAACTATTCAAATGATGAAAGTTATTGTTGTTTTTTAAGCGTTTATTAGCGAGTGGGAAACACCAACATGGCCGCCATCAATTCAAATGGGGGTAACCGCTGGAATATTCTTGGCTTCAATTTTACTAAAAGAGATGCGCTATCTAGTGTATATAAGATATCTATGAGTTGTACACAGAATTTCTCTGCTTGATCTTTTTCGCTGGTGTACTATATTTGAAAAAATAATTCAGTATACATGTGCTTGGTCATGTTTATCATGGAATCCTGTTCTGGGTTTATCATATCTTAAACCGTCTTCTGGAAATCTTAAGTCGAAACCAACACTTCGAGTTTCGATTGGACCTCAATGACAATTATACTTAAGACAGGACGTTTGGCAATTTGTGGGTCATAAAGTTATTTTGCTCTTGAAAATATAAATTAGCAGATGGAGTGTGATTGAGATTTTAATGAGTCATTACGACCGAGCTTATCCTGTAGACGTTATCAGCTATATATGTTTGTTGTTCATAGCGTTCATCTTCGCTCCGGAACACTCCTGTCAAGAAAGACAGAAAGACTTGCACGCAAACTAGAGTTTAAAAATACAAAAATTGTTGTTTATTATGTAGATCATAAGATTAGACTTTGATCAGGTAGATTAATGTAAGACTACACTGCATTCACTTTCACAAAGAAGTGCATGGTCTATGGAGTTTAATGATGCATATTAATCATATAACTGTTCATGGATACGTCCCGCCTTAAACAATGAGTTATTGCTTTTAATGTTATTTTTAATGCTGTTAAAACCAACAAGACATGTTCATCAACATACCCGGTCATAATTTATTCTATTGAACAGTTGGCCATTTAAGATAAGCTTTTTTTCAGTATCGCTGTAAGAAATTATTTTGAAAGGAAAGGATTTCGAACGCAGCGCTTTTTGCTGTAAACGAATATATTGCTCTTACGTTTCATTAATATTTATTTTCCCAAACGCCAAAGGTATAGCCATATATAAGGTATATACTTAACATTTTACTGCTTTGAATCAATTTAATACATTTAGAAGATAATGAATTAAAACCGAACAAGTTCATCTGAGCAAGGGGTACTGGGTAATATGGCAACTTTTGGGAAAGGTCAACAATAAAGGCCAGTAAATTTCATGAGATATTGTCTGCAATGAGAAATATTCATTTGAAAATGTCAAATGAATTTTCTTTTCGATAACAAGTCCCAGTCCTTAATTTTCCATGAAGTAATTTGTGAATAATATTGGTTCTCTCGGGAGATAATTACAAAATGTCATTAAATAAGAAGATTGTTGAACTCATTTTAATTGATAATGGTTTATATATACCCTTAAGCTTATTGTATATATGGTATTAAAAAGAATGCAAGGACAAACTCAAAGGGCTGGCTGGTCAAAACTGGATTAGGGCTAACCCTGGGTTAAAATTTAACCTGCTGTTTTAGTTTGTGTATTTCTGCACATCTGTTTATTTCAGAACTTCAGAGAAGAAAACTCCTACTGATCCAGATAATATTTCTGAAGAAATGTTTCCAAATTTATAAACAAGCTGTTAGCCGGGATGTTTGCTTTGAATTTTAGGTTAACCTACGGTTAAGTTAATCGGCTTTTGAACAACCGGCCCAAAGTGTTTTGTTTTTATTCTTATTCCTAATCCCCTGTAGCGAAATATTGTTAAAGTCTTTAACCATCCATATAGTGAAACACAGGAACATGCACTTGTAATCTTGGGGCACAATGTTCAGCCGATCTTTTTATCCTTGCACAAAGATTGTTTGTTCACAATCTTAGGAATGTGTTTATATTCGAACAATAAAGAAACCGATGTTCTTTTTCTTCCAAATATCAAAAGCTCTTTAAAAGATTACAGGAAACGACTATTTGAAAAGCCAAAGCGAAAAACACTATATTGAACCCAGTCCCCTGTTGTCTCGCCCTGTTGATGTTTTTAACTGGGAACAGTCCACATGACGTCCCAAGGTTGATAAAAAAAATGCAATCATTCAGTTACCGAGAACATTACTGCACATAAATTTAAGTTCACTGTTTCAGCTTTCAACCTTGAGTTAAAAGTCTAGACGTACTTTTATTCCCATGAACAATGCCAAAATAGAACTCACGTGGGGGTGTGTGGTTAGCAAAAGACATGTAATTATGAATAAAGTCCTATCGGATCATTGCTGGTTAAGATTTTCCAATTTATAAGGGGAAACTAAATATGATGTTGGAATGTGAAAAAAACATCATAACAAGACTGGTCAGTCATTGTTATATTGAAGTTCACTTGTTTGCAAAGGAACTCATGATATTGCAATCCAATAGTCCCATATAAAGTTTTCAACGTCAAATATGGCATTTTGTTTGTACGCTGTGCGTACCTATTTTTGTTCAATCTGACATAAAAATGCAATATTTGATTTCTTCAAGTTTTGTCTTAAATTGTTCTGCAAATAAAGGGCAGTTAACTTATTACGTGCTTGAAATAAATTTCAAACTGAGAAAGCAGACTCACAACCATTTATCGAACCGCGCGATGCATGTATTATAACTTCAACAGGCAAAATCAAAAACTTCTATATGTATAAAACCGCGGATTGCGGATGCATTTTTATGATGGTACAGTTTTTGCTATTTGAGTATTTCGCGTTAATTCTGGCTTTGCAGAGACTCAACAGGTCAACTGATGCAGGGTAGACAGTCGGTCTAGCAAACACACTTTTTGCTTTTCATTTGCAGTGTCAGAATTGGAATAATATGGGCAGTTTCTTACATCTCTGAGGATAATTCTTTTATAGTATATTGCTGTCCAACAACAATTATTATTTTTGTTTTTATATTGAATATCATAGTTGATATTGCTGTTTTATATATTAAACATGATTCCCTTGATATTGGAAATATGAATTAATTGAAGACAAGGATTAGACTTTTTACATTTATTGCCTATTAATTAGCAGTGATTGTTCATATCCTCGGGAAGTTCAAATTGCTCTCAGTTATTCGAAATATAAATTTGACAACTTAAGAATATTTGTCCACACTAGAAAAAGGGTGCAATAGAAATGCGTGTGAAACTAAACTCTTTGAGGAATTATTTTTGTACTCACACAGGTCACAGGATATGTTTTTATGGTTCTCCGTGAAATATTGGCCCGCCTTTGGGAAAGCTGCCACAATAGAAGCGCAACTCAGTAAAGGAAGACAAGGCATTGTTTTGATTTTCAATACAGAGATTTGATGTCAAGGGTTACGGCCCGCCCTCTGCGAGAAAAATTAAAAAGAAACGCTAATTACTCTCAAGAGGATAATTACAGATTGCAATAATAATAAACATAGAAAAGCTGCGTACGTAACCAAGCTGATTTGTGGCGTACATTCGAAATACTGCGTCAGCGAAATTCAAATATTTTTATGCGGTTGCAAAGATCAAATTTTTGGCATTTCCGAAACCATATGAATAGAATTCGAGCGCTGATTTATGTTTAGGAGCGATGTTCCATGTCATTTTTTACAATATCTTACATGGAGGGATGTTAAAAATAATAGTGATTCATAAAACACGTGACAAGCCAGAGTTTTCGAGTTTGATAATCGTTAAAAACCTCCAAGATTCGAGCGACGGCCTTCTTCATCTGGAATTTAGTCGCTTCCAGGCGAATATTTTTTGTTTGCTTAAGAGTTTTTAAGCCCCCCTCCCAGGCACTGTGGATAGCTCTTGTTTTACTGTTAGTGGCTTGTACGCCTTCTCATTGAGGAGCGGGTGCCTTCATGGCTCATGCGCTCACTCTATCGTCCCGCTCTCATTAGACAAATATATAGAGAATGACTTATATAGTAATTTAAATAACTGCAGTCTAAAGCCTAAATGTCGAAAAAGTATTCTCCAAAAATACCCGAAAGTGCCGAAAAACTGGGTCACCTTTGCGTTACTTCTTTTTGTGAGTAGCTCACCTATGAAATGTCAAATCCGGCGCTGTAATTTCAAATCAAGTTTAGGGCAAAACCTAACCTTGTTTTTGACTAACTAATAAAAAAGTTCAATAAAGTTTTTTGTTGATAAGTATAAATTTATTAACCCCCCCAAAGCAATCAACTTATTCCCAAAGACTAAGGTTTCGAGCAAGTAATTTATTGACATCAACTGAGAAAATATAAATATCTTGTCTTTAATCTTTTACATCTTTCTATTCAAAGAAACTCATTAGACTATATAACGTTAATACTTCGATTATGATACCACTTAACAAACTTCACTTCAATCCTATAAATCCAATCACTTGGGAAAATCATATAATGCTGTAAATATACATATAGTCATCTATAAAAATATTAACGTCTTTGTGAGATAATTTTCTCAGCTCCGCCATTTGCATGCAGCCTGCGTCACTCACGTCAATTTTAAATTTATATCATCAGATATACATTTTAGGTTGCTTACTTAATAATACTATAGTCTATGGACTATCTATTGGAAAATATATAAGCTGCCTTTTTGGATCTTTGAAATTTGAATATATATATAGTTTAGTAAAGTTTGATTGCAAATCAAAAGTATAGGTGTGAATTGGCGTGCAAACAATCAATATATTCCACGTACACAAAGCTATCACTGACTTGAATAGGAAATGAATGCGACCGCACTTTTTATCAAAAACTCGGAGACTCGTCTGTAGATACAGTCAAGATTTACTACCACAGAGATAATACGAGTGTAGATTGCAAAATACGCCGGAAAGCAAGCAAGTTCGAGAAATCGTATCTCTTGAATCTAGATAAACACACTGAGTATAAGCAAATTAAGCGTGTTGGCGAAAAACACATATGAAACGCATGCACAAGCTGTTATTTAAATATGTGGAATTTATAATCAGCAGTGTAAGAAACATATGCAATATTATTGCATATGTTATATGTATTAAAAATCATTCTTTCCTACATTCAGATAGCACGGTAATACAAGAGATTGGATAATCTAATTATCCACCTCGCGGGATCTTGAAAGTAACCGCAAAAGCCTTAGGTTTTTAGGAGCAGTTTTCTTAAAATATGATCCTAAAACTGTATTAAAAGCCACACCAAGTTTACCGACTTTCAAGCAGGTCACTCTTAATTAACCTGATATGAATATAGCTATTGTGACTTGCTTTCTCCCTTTGCTAATAATGCATGGCGTTCATTATAATTTGTCTCAATGCAAACAAACAGAACCAAACAATTAACTTGCTCCAACGTTGGCCGGCAACAAATTTGAAAAGGCATTCAGAAATTGCAGATATCCGTGGAGAATCACAGGATGATTTTAAAACTTCTGAAAGAAATATTTTTTCAAACACGTTTTCTCTTATAGAAATTTTTATAGCTTGGTTTTAGTACAAAGTGAATACGACATTAAGCCTTATATTGGGTCATGTGACGCAAACAATCCAGACACGAAATATTTGTAGTGGTACAAAACGCGTGTATGATTTTTGAAGTAAAAAAACTAATTTGATCATCGACATAATGTGTTGGTTTTTGTTACAAATCATCATTAGAGAAGTCATGAGATCGAAAGTTAATTTCTGTTTTTTTTACTACCGTCATTAGTTTCGTAAAGGGCCACTTTTAATGAGTTGAAACTGTCATGTCAAATCGTTCAAACAAACTTTAAACATAATTTGCTTAATAATCAGTTTAAGGCATTGGTTTTTGTGGCTGGAGACGAGCTAAAGCACACGAGCCCCTGATGCTTATTGCACTTGCCGCAGCAGCTTGAGTCATTTTATGCTAAAAGTATGTCTCACTGCAGTGTTGTCGCGAGAACAGCTTGCGTATTGCCAAGGGCGTCTATAAGAATTATATATATTCTTATAGACGCCCTGGTATTACTCCACGGACGTAGGTTCACCACCTAATACTGATATACGCTGAGTTGACGGATTCACTGTTTTTTTGCGGGTTCGTCCATACATGGTAAATCGTTCATCCCAGTATAATTGCATGCATTGTATAAAATTGCAGCAAAAAGAACCTGGTGTAAATAACTTTTTTGCGTTAATAAATACAAAACTGGGGTTGATATTCATCCAAATGGCAACTACCCAAGTATAAATAACGAAAAAAAAAGTAAAAGTAATTGATCTAGCCGCAACGCGACATATTTAACCAATGTCCAATATCAGAAGTTTGAACCTTTTCAAGCACGAAGTCGCGAAGAAACGTTTATGGGATAGCTTTTTGTTTGTTCTATATATACAATCTATAAAAGTCGGACTGTTTTTCAATCCGACAGGAAAGATTTCTAAGCATTGCAAATTGCAAAGATTTCAATTGTGAATAGAAATGCTCCGCCCAGGAAACAATGGAGGTTCTCGTTGAGTGGCGCTCAATGGGTAAATTTCTAAAGAGTTTCCCGCCGCTTGCCCTGGGTTGTTTTTACTGACATTCTTCTATAAGACCAATGTTTATAGGACATTTTTACTCCTGGGTGCAGAATTGATAGATTCAGATAAATCCTTATACTTTGTATAATCCTATTTCACCGTATTTCTTTATAAAAAAGTGGAAATTTGTGTCACAATTGGATTGACTATTCTGAAATAAAAGAATAATGATAACCTGCATTGTTTTATTCCATAAATCCAAGATATAAATTTATTTTGTATAGTCTGGCTCTCTAGGTCATATAGGTCTGAGCCCAGGGGTTATATGTAAAATCTTTGTTATGTACCGTCCAGCGATGGGTAACGTGGGCTCAAGTTCTATTCTGAAATCGTCCCGTAATGTGGCTTTATATACTGAGTCAAGATTCTCTCATTCCATATAGATCTATGCCTTAGTTGTCTTGAGTTAATTGGGTTTAGTTTCATGATATATGCAAGCTAAAGTATAAAGTCTTAAAGAAAATGTGAACATTATCTTGCGATTATCGTATATTTGGATGATCCCTGAATTGAAGAGCTCTCATAACTCGGATTCCCACACACGTTATTTGAAAAACTGTTCGAAATATTGTTAAACCTAAGCCCATGGGCCACCGGTTGCACTTCTCACACAATCGTTTTCTGTATCGAAAATCTCTAAGTAAAGGGATATTTTTTTCTTAATTTGGTATGTGCGTGAGCCAAACATTTGAATCCAGATTTGTAATCTGCAATTGTTTGTCAATCTATAGACTGTACGAACATAGACGAAAGATTGCTCCCGAACCTAAAAGGACACACAGAGATTTCGTTTAATTATTTAAGAGAATATTAAAAATATCCCCTAGGCCTAGAGTACATGTCTTGACCAAATTATGAACAAGCTGATAAAAGTCGGGCGTTCTTTTCTTTAGAAATAAACCGCATTTACCGCGTCTGCATGGGAGTAACGCTACGTCTTTTGTCCCAAGAGAACAGAGGGTTAAGCTTTCTATTCAATTAAAGTGTTAAACATATGCATAAAATGTATACAGAGATTAGGGCATATATTGGGGGAGTTTTTTAACTGCCTTGGTAAATATTTGTGATAAAATCTGTATGTTTCAAAGAAAGGGTTTTAAAACTTTCACCTTATTAGGATCTCCACGGGGTTTTGCGAGGATTTTAGCGGCTGTACAATTTTGAATTTTGTCATTTATAATTTCTATGCAATTAAAGTGTAAAATATATGCAAATATACATAGATTAGGACGTATACAACATTTGAAAACGATTTGAATTCATTTCATATACAATCATTAGAAAACGAGTTTGGTTAATGGCAATAAGGTTAAAGTTAAGTAACAGTCAAGAAAACTCCTAGACGTTCAGCTTGTATCTGCTGTTTGAGATTCTCAAAGTCTTTTCAGGCGGCTGTGCCGCCACAAGGCACTTGTCAAAGGTCTTTGACGTACTGCATTATTCATGAGTATACTCGACTTATAATTTATAAATAACTGCAGTGTTGAGCACTTGTTAGCCGAACTCCGCACAACAAAGAAGCTCCGAGCAAAATGCAATCCCAACATCTTTACACACATTTTAACTCGGGTCTCGCCGCTTACAAGGAAGGAACAAGCGGTCAAAATATGGACTTTCCTTACTCGCCGTGTAGAATGCAACAACCAACACCGACTTTTTTTGGCAATCATCAAAGTGCTGTTCCAAGTTACATGACAGCGTCCTCGACTTCAGCGAGTGTTTATAACTCGGCTATTTCGCCAAGCCCTGACGGTACCGTAAACTTTGGACCAACCACTGTTGCTGTACAAAATCCCCCTGGAGTGAACACAAGTGATAACCAACATTTGTACTACCCAACTGAGACCGGTTATCCTCAATATCCTTGGATTAAAAGCGGCGAAACTCACTGGTGGCCGACAACTGGAATAACAGCAGGTATCTATGACTGTGCTCCTTTGATTTCCTATAATTCCCACTTTGCTTCGTTTAAGTCTAATCAAGTTACGTTATTTACTCTAATGATAGATAATATCGGATGACCTTTTGAGAAATGTCAATATTTATTATGCCATCAAATGCGAGCCCTCATTGGGTTTACTCGCCCATATAACTGTGATATAATTGCTCATTCCATCCCATGCTTCACTTGCTCCATCGTGGATTGCATGGATCCACTATCAGTTTATGTATTGTGGCCTTGTAGGGGCTCAAATATAAGTCGGGTATACATGATATCAGGTTGTTTTACACTAGTAGTTGCTTAAACTGTTTGTAGAAGGATTACTTGACAATTTCTCTTGTGGTTTAGCGCTATAGAGCTCGTTAGCTAAGCAAGTAAAAAATTTATATGCCAAATATTTGCCTAAGAACATTGCCAAAATTGGCGAGGCTTTCACATATTAACCCCCACTGGGTCAAAGCAGTACTATTACTTAAGCTAAGCCTATTGGGACTAAATCATGGCCTAGTATACTCCTAAACTAACAAAAATTTATTTCAAACTGTTTTGGACTGCTGTTCCGGTGATTTTAGATTCAGACACATACGCATTCAAAGATTTCAGTGCTTAACTGTACTTTTTACTCTTCCATGCATGCCAAGGGAATGTGTTGAAATCCAAGACTTTGATCAAGTGATGTATATGACTGTACGTGAGAATTTCTTAGTATACCGCGAGCTGCCAGCAGTTCAAGTGCATGTAGGACCAGTTTCTTATTAAATTTCATATCCCCGATGTTTTTAAGAAATTAATATCGAAGAATAGAAATTGAACTTTTATTTTGATCTAATTACTAAAAAGGTGTACAGAAAGTCAAAGAACATTCGAGTTACTCAAACGGATCTGCCCCTATACGTTGGCAAGGCAAAAGAAATTCGTATTTGAAAATCCTCGACAGAGTAAAACCGCGTCTCAAGGCCCACTTATATGCAAATAATTCAAGATCTCAGTGCCAAGTTATCCTTACAAAATCGCAATGCAAAGTCTGTAAATTTTTCAAAGTTCACTGGGTAAAAAATATGAAGATTAGTTGTAAACTGATTGATATCGCTTCGTCTAGAGGATTTCTTGTAGATTTTCAGCGAAGCTGAAGTTCATAAAACGCATAAAACATTTTGGTGATTGGTCTCAACTTGGCCTTGGGTAGATAATCTTTCCAATTTTAGTTTTTAACTTTTCTATCTACGAGAATATTCAAAATAGCGCAGAAGAGACAGTACGAGCCAACCATTTTTAGTTCAGTGTTTCTGCAGACGAAAACCCGAGTACCTTGAAAAAAGCTGCGATGTTTTGTAGAGTCAAATTGAAAGCTGACTTTTCCCACATGTAACTGAAGCGACAAACAACTGCATATATAAGAATAGAATCTTGGTCACATACCAGAGATAACCAACTCCCCACAAATCTTATATCTGCTGCATGCACGTGAATAAAGTCGTTGTGCCAACAATATTTTATGTACAATATGTTCTAGAATTTGGAAACATCTGTAAGCGTAAGGGAGAGTTACGAATTAGCATTACGACACTTATACTTATTTATATACCTTACGGCAAGTTTTATCCAAAAAAAGAAAATTTTGTTACATAACCGTCTAACCAAAATTTAATCAAGCAAAAATCCGAATCAACACTGTAATTAAAGGAAGAAACTTCGATTAAGCGAAGGATTCACCATAAAAACGAGTGTAATTTCGTCTTTTCGTGAATGGCGGAACTTTTTCCTAGTCTTCAAGTTCAGATCTACAGGTGAAGACCATATAACATTCATTCAGCTAAGAGCAGAGCCAAAATTTAAGCGAAAAGGCAAACTGACTTAACCCGGCTGGCATTTATAGTTTAAATTAACAATTCCATGTCTAAGGCAAAATATAAGCAAGGATAAGAGAAAGAAAATTTTATGTGATTGTTAAAAACAGTGTCAGTGATATTTATATCCATATAACGTTTCACATTTCAAAAACTAGGCCAGAAATAGGATTTGTTGCTTTCCGTTCACGTTACTATGTATACCAATAATTTTTAGTGTCTGGACTCCCCTGTAGGATATAATTTAGCAATAGAATAAAAAGCGGCATCCGTTCACTTCAAATGTCAAAACTCTTTGTGAAAATTGTTCTATTGACCTTGTATTAACTTGAATTTCGAGGAAGGAATGATCAATTCTGATTCGCACTCAATTCAATCGTTGTAGCTTGCTTTATAGTGAAGCTTCAAAACGGCTTAAGCGTAGTATAGTTTACACTATCAAAGACAAGTTTCTGCCGTGAACACGGTAGGAATTTTGCATCTGTATAAATTCTATGTTTTGAAGGATTTGTAAGAAATGTTTGAGCAAAAACTGACTTGTGTTAAACACCGAGTCATTTCTTACAAATTCTTCAAAAAATAATTTGTACCAATGCAAAATTCCTCATACTGTGACAGAAACTTTCATAGTGTGAACTAGGCTTTACAGATTCCACATGATTTATGGAAAAAGCCTAAAGTTGGTGAATCGAATTGGATCGATCTTCAGTAGTTCACATAAAATATCTGTTATACTTGCTTCAAAACAATTGACAGTAATTTTAGATGGTATGCACTGATTTATCGGGTTCATATATAGTGTTTCCCTTGTCCAGTGTGTATCGAGTTAACCCATGGCATGGAGTTGACCAACAACCATCAAATAACACGTGATCCACGCGTGCAGGCCCAAACACGATTTCTCGCCCCAACGGTTATAACATTCACCTATCCAAACCCAAGGGCCAAGCCAAGGGCAGAGACAGGGTCATCATGAAACAATATGGAACGTTTTTCCAGGATTATGACAATGAAAGAAAATGAAACTATAGATTTTTTAAAGAACGAGTTGAACACTGCTCACTTTTGTTTGCACAAGCCAATCAAACATGTTCACTTTGGCTTCACATTTACTGCACGCGGTTAAGGAATAGTTCCAGTTTTAACATGCCGGAACATATGATAAAATAGTGGTCAAAGGAATATTACAATTGCTTGAGGGGGCTCAATATTATTGTACCTAATTGGTGTTTACAAAATTAACATTCCTTCTGTGTTTTTTGTTTTTAGTAACGCCAGCTAGCGTGTGGAGCTCTCGGCCAACGGAAGGAAAGAGAAAAAGGACAGCTTACACTCGGAAACAACTTCTAGAACTTGAGAAAGAATTCCACTTCAATCATTTCTTAACAAAAGAACGCCGTGCCGAGCTCGCCGCGCAGCTCAACCTCACGGAAAGACAAGTGAAAATTTGGTTCCAAAATCGACGCATGAAACACAAGAAATGTTCCGGGGGTGCTTCTGCCGGCACCAAAGTCAAATCCCCGGGCAGTAACGGAGACCCGCTAGCACCAACCAAGCCACTATCACCACCACATAATAATTCATTACAGAATAATGAATCAATACTGAAAACACCTATCGCGACGCTACCGAGCCTGCCACCGCTATCCAGCAATATCACTCCAGTTATTACGAACGGTACTAGCTCAGTTTTTCGTATGTAATACAGATATTAACCCTGTGACAGTAATAGTTATCACCCGCTCTTAGGAACCTTTATGGCCAAACAAATCTGGTTTGTATAAATAATTTGTACCCATCGGTTATAAAAAATCCAAAGTTTAATTAGGCTATATTGTTAAATGATCCTATTGAAAATATGTAATCCGGATATTTTCTAAAGATTCTAGTAGCCATAAAGTTTGCTCTTGAGGTTCCTAATGGCCGTTAATTGTTGTGTTCCAAGTAATTATTTGTTCCTGTGTAAGAGCTGGACTCTTTACATATAGGCAAGGCAAAATAAGAATGTCTATAAGTCTGTAAATATCATCAAATATTCAGTCCAATAAACACTGTCGTCTGGTCTTGAAAACTATAAAGACTTTGAACACGAATCAGCGAAGTCGAGCACCATTTTACTGCACTTAATTTTGCACCCGCACCGGCTTCACCAAAACTCCTCATTGTAAAATATTATTTTAATATTATTTATTGCAAATATTGTGTTGATTTATATAAGAACTGAACCATGTGTTTATATTCCTTAATTTTTTTTAACTCTCGAAAAGTTGTGTTGGTCTGATTGCTCAGATTTGTTGAAGAGAATTCTTAGATGTTCAGTTGCCACCATCGGTTCATACACAATGGTAATCGATTAATTGAATATACTAAATAATTCTCATACTATATCTACTGGTAGATGCCCGTTGTCATTTGATCTTGGACAACGAAATCTTTCAAAGTCCAATCCATATTTTGATACTAAGGACAAACACTGGTGGAGAAAAAGTAATTAAGAACCTGTGAACGGGCTCAGTTTAATGTATTTTTAAATGTTTTAGTTTTGTTTTCAAATATTCGATACGATTGCCGAAGTCTAGCTAATTCACCACAGCCCTGTTTTCTCGCTCAGAAAATTGTGAAGAGCTCAATTGGGAAAACACCTTTTAATATTTCAGAAACATCTTCACTCATAACAAAGTAAAAATCTACACTTCCCATTGGCATTACTTACTTTGAGAATAATAAAATATAACGATATTGTAAATCTTGATTTAACATTGCGGTTTGACCAAACTTTGCTAGTTCATGCAATACTTTGAAGGAAATTTGAAATAAAGGGTCGATAAACATTTATATTTAAGAACATTTACATCATTGAATGCATGCATTGATAAAACTTTCTGCAACCAAGAAGTTAAAAAAACCTGTACATTGTTTTTCAAGTCAACCACGGCTTAATTGCCTTGTTAAAAACAATTTCAGATCCATGCCAGGACGTATGAGTGATATTTTCAAAGGTATATGAATGTATTGCATCTCTTTTTCCAAGCGTACCCAAACCAAACCAATCTTCGACGTATGTCTGGAGCGAATACAAATTAAAGTAAAAAAGCACGTGTTAGTGTGTTAGTGAGTTGTTAAGTTTCAACCACCCAACATGCGAGTACACTCCATTTTATATTAATCAGCTGTAACCATAAGCCTACGGATGTGCCCCAGATAAGCTTTTCGAAAATTTGGCCACCCCCCACCCATCAAGACGAAATTTGGTAGAAGGAAATATTTTTTGGTTAGTCGGGCAAATTTCTTACTCCCCCCCCCTAATTTCTTACTGCCCCCCTCCTGTACGACCTGCATGGTTTAAAAACCCTTAGTAAGATTTGTGAGAGTACCTTCTGTTTTTTCATCGCTACAACATTGAGCTTCGCGTCATAGAAACCAAACTGTCTAAAATAGTTTTACAGAAAACTGATTCAAATCCTCGTACAACTGCATGTCTAATATCGTATAGTAATGTTACATGTGAGTGTTCTAATAAAGACCAGTGCACATGCACGTAAAGGCCTTTTGCCAGTTTTTTGATTTGTGGCTTTCAAAGTACAAGTTGTCTTCGCAGAAATGAACTTACGCGGACTGCCATGGTGTTATAACGCCATCTTGTGGCCCACCAATTAAAATTAGATTCTTCAGTTTGGAGAAGTTCTGTTTTTGAATTAGATATTCTAAAAGATGAACACACTTTTTAGGTAAGGAGCCAGTCACAAAGGATGTCCGAGGGGAGGGGGGTTTGGAAAATCAGGACAAACTCGGACATAGGGGGGGGGGGGGG
>CACRXK020000004.1:75414-157249 GCA_902702795.2 Paramuricea clavata
GGGGGGGGGTCTGAAAATCCATCATTTGGCCGGACATCCTTTGTGAATGGCCCCTAATAAGACCGACATGCGTATCAGGCAATCACGGTGATATATGAAACAGATTGAAACCATCTAACAGATAGACTATTAATTTAAAACCGATGAGATTGCTACTAGAATGGCCATTGCCCATGCTATGGGCCATGGCATTGCCATTGGTATTGGGGTATACAAATGCCCTATTCAAGTTTATATTTTTGACATTTTGTTTAGCCTTTAGAGTATATAAGCCAGCAAGGTCTTGTAGTGAAAATGCATAAATCTATAACTTACTTTGTTTATCAGCAAACTTTGAATAGTTGTTGTTATTGACCAAAGGCATGAAGATGTTTTTGGCCAGGTATTCCTTCGTGTGCAGTGGGTCTGTAACATAATGATTTCAGGGCTTTCAAGTCTCTTGTTTACGAATAATGCCCATGATTTGTATTTATAACGGAGCTCGAGAAGAAACATTAAGTCTTAGGATGGTTGATTTTATGGGTATTCAACCAGGTACAAATAGAAGACACATATACTGCGCAAATGAGTGGTTTATGCAATGTATATGCATGCTTTGTTGGCAATTGGTTACAAAGGACTTTTTGCATTGTGACATGTTTATTTTTATTAAGAAAGATAGTAGGATGACACTGTTTTAAGATGCTTTGAGTTTTATGAAAACTTATAGGGACACGTATTTTGCGTGAAGTTTTACGTGATTTTACTGTCTTTTTAGTACTTCTAGTTTGTCCAGTTTATAAGGCTTATTATGTACATAACTGTTTTGTACAACTTGCTCTCATGTCGCTTATATAAGTGAAACATTTGGTGCACAGTATGTTGTCAAATTATTATAGGTTTACCCAGTATTAGAGTTTCAGATTTGACTTCCTCACTTCCATTACCGCTACATCTCACTTGCTCTGTGCGCATCTGATTGGTTAAATGGGTAGATTAAACACGTCTGATTGGTTAATGGCCCTTGATGGTAACGGTAGTCAAATCTGAACCTCTGGCTCAACCTACCATTCCAATAGTTAGCAATAGTCAGATGATCCTGAAACTCTGGTGTATACAGCAGACTATTGAGAGTTGAAGAAACAAGCATTACTTCAAAATAGAATGCAGATAAAAACCTTGGCAATATTTTGACTTTACTAGCCAAAGTTTTGAAACATCTAAGCATAATTATGAAAGAAAAAATGAAAGATTTTCTGCAAATGGCAAACAGAACTCAGGTTATTATTTTGATTATTTGGACTCACAGGTATAAACCAAATTAAATAATAAAATGATTATTGAATTCGGTTTTTGCAAGGTATGAAAAATTATTGAGCTCTTGGCGGTTTGTGTTACCATAAACTTACCAACCTCAGCCTTCGGTTGATATTTACAAACTTCAGGCTTGATAAATCTTCATATCCTTCTTAACCTCATTCAATAATTGCTAATTATCTTACCGATATAGTAACTTTCTTGACAATTTAGGTAGAAATTTCGCCAGATATGATGTCACTTAATAAGCAGAAAGTGTAAAGATTGCAATTCAGCACATCTCGTAACATAGCTGTGAGACCAAGACTGCAAAGACAACTTTATATATCTTCTAACAAAATTACCTCCAAATTGTCCCATCTGTGGACTGGATAAGCTTATGAAGTTTTGAACATTATGAAAACTGCAGTTCTCAATGACACCTCGACCTACCAGACCACCTGTCATTTTTGTTGCAAAAAGCAAGGTTTTAGTAATTATCACATACTGGTGGAATTACATTGAAAGCCTGTGTTGTGGGCTAATAGATTATGTGTAAGTGTGTTCCTGACATGTCACAAATATAACTAATTTCAAGGGAACACATTAATAGAGTATATTTTAACTCATCAGGTATGGAACTTTAAATAACCCACAGGTGTGTTGCTTGGCTTATGCACTTAATAATGTTAAGTTCTGGGAGAGAGGAGGGGGCAGAACAGTCCTCCTTCTTCTGGGTTAGGAAATTTGACAATCATGCAGGGTGGTAGCTAGCAATCACCAGCCGAGTTTGCTAACTGTGTACTGAAGTTTTCTTCTCCAGTAAAGGAACATGCTTAGGACATACTACAAAATTGTGCATGGAAGATCTTTCAGTACGCATGGCAAACTTTGCAGTCTGGTCACCAGGATGGCAATTTTCTAATGTCTTCAATCTTGTTCCCTGAGCCTGCGATCCTCAGGAAGGAACGTGAGGCTCTGGGATAATCTGTTGCTAGAAGCCAGGAATCCTGGCTAAGATCGAACTGTGCATTCCATATCAACGGCCAATCAGATTCCTCCCTGAAATGGATTATCCCAGAGCCTCACGTTCCTTCCAGAGGATATCGCAGGCTCGGGGAATGAGATTGTAATGTCTTGAGATGCAGATAGGTCTGTTTGTGCCATTTGATATTATGCCTGCTTTCCCATATGTGGTGAATTGACAGACTATCATTCAAAAATTGTTTTGAAATTTTGTGGTTAGAAAAAGTATTTCCTGACAATTGGAAATGTGTCAAATGCCAATTAATAGTATCATAAATTATTAACTTGGAGTTTTGGGCCATTAAAGTCAGTTGGACAAATTGCAGTGAGTACAGAAGATGCATATTAAACATATACCCATATGTCTGATATGATATGGAATTTAGTTAGACTAGTTAGTATATTAAAGTAATATTAGTGAAGTAATATTATCTTTTCAAATAATTAGAAACCTGATATTTAAATATAGTTTCTCTTGTGTGGTGATACAATATTAAGTCTATTAAATATCATCCAAAACACTTCTGGTGAAATGCAATACCTTGAGAAAAACCAATCAAATGAATGCCATCTTTATACTGCGCCATAATTTTCTCCAACACATCTGAAACTCCGTCTATTTGATCCCACATTGGAACAAATATGCTTTCAACCTCCGGATAAAGCTTTACAACGGTCACATTTGTGCCTGAGTGTGCCTTTTCTATCATTGATTTCAGATCGTTCAGCGATGCAGCCGTATCCAAAATACCATGAATTATCACAACTGGCTTGTAGGAATGAACTTGGCGATGCTGAGCAAATAATAACAATGCTAAAACCAAAAACCTAGACATTGTCATTCCTCAGCGTTTATAGGATATTCCAAAGAGTACTTTATTGATTGTGATACCTCGAAATCTTCTTTTGCTTCCCGAAATCTGCCAACAAGGAAATAGAGGTACTTCTTTATATTGTAAGTATAAATTAAAGGAAAATCGAAACAATTATGTTTGTGAACGGAAGTTGTACAGTTTAAATACGAATTCCTCTTCTGAGTGAGATGCAGCGGATGCCCAATTTTTAAAGAATGAAATAATATTAGAGTTTATATCTATAAATACTTTACACCCGTTTTCAAAATTTGTTAGTTTATAAATTGTAGCTATTTATAGAATATTAAAATAAGTCCGTTTATACAGTGTTACACTACGTTGCATCTGCATAAATACATATTTATTCGATTTGTCAAATAATTGCTAGAATATTGTCTTAAATTGAGAAATAGAATTCATTTACCTCTACTACAAGTAGAAGAGTGATGGAGAGTGGGATAACTGGATTTTCAGCTTTTTTGGAATAACTGGTAAACTGGGTGTAGACGGTGTACTACTCATTACTGGATTTTCGTTTTTGGGATAACTGGATTTTCAGCTCTTTTGGGATTTTTAGCGTACTTTTTAAGGTATTTTTATTTGCTTTCCCTCTTGCACGAATTTTTTTCTTTTCTTTTCCTTTGCGCGGATTTTTTGCAATTTGTATTCAATTTTTAAGAAAGGGGTTCAAAAATTCCGCCATTTTGGCAGGAAGATATACTTCATGTTGGGTATCATATATTGTCTCATTGATACTAGTTCCAGTCTTTTTGCAGCACGCAATTCAAAATGTCGGACGCACGTGAAAATAAAATATCAAGAAAACGTAAACTAAATACTCCAAATAAAGACGAAAGGAAAGCAAAGAGTCCAAAAAAGAACCATAGGTATGAGAGAATTATCGTTTTGAGGAAGTGCTAAGGCAAAAAGCTTAGACAGTAAACAGGACAGGCGTACAAAGATTTCAAAAATACAATATCATACATGATACATAGATATACAAAGTCGATAGATGGTTTATTAATTGCTACATGCAACCAGTAAGGCTATGGAGTGTTTGTACTCCAAATACAAGCCATGGCATTGGCCAGGATTTGACCTAATGACTTACTGTGCGAAATAGAGAGGTTTCTATAAAACGACTAGGATTAAAACGATCCAAGAAGTGAGAATTTGCTTGAAATCCATTAACATTTACATTGTTAACTTACTGAAAGAATGGAGAAAATAATTGTGTCTGACAAATAAATATTTACAAATTAGGTCATCCCAGTAAATATCCCAATCTCGTTCCCCAAGCCTGTGATCCTCGGGGAAAGAACGTGAGGCTCTGGGATAATCCATTTCAGGGAGGAATCTGATTGGTCGTTGATATGGAATGCACAGTTCGGTCTTAGCCAGGATTCCTGGCTTCCGGCAACGTATTATCCCAGAGCCTCGCATTCCTTGCCGAGGATTGCAGGCTCGGGGAACGAGATTGTAAACACCCATACTCCCCCACTAGGAAATTCACTAGGAAATTGGAAGTTAACCCTTCTACCCCCTTTGGATGCCCTAATGCCCTTACTATTCTAAGAAACAAATTTTACTCCTCCAGACAGCAGGAATTTCCTCTGTGAGGGGAGTATGGATCCTTTCTGGAATGACCCATTGAGATCCCAATTAGTATTCACAGCATAACTTTTAATTTAGCAACTTATATATCTCCACATGTCATATGACTTGTGTTATAATAGCGTTGTTCAGACTGCGGCAAATGATGAGGAAGACTTTCCACGAGGTGGTGCACACCCTTTGACTCCACTGGAAATAAGACAAGCCAAGAATGAGGCAGAGAAGGACATCTTGTTTGGGGTAGTTGTTTAATTCATCTATTTTAAATGGTCTACAATCTTGAACTCAAAAGTTTGGAAAAATTGTGTACCCAAAGATTTAGAAAATTTAACCCTTTAAGTGACAATGTGGCCTAATGCATCCTACTTTATTAAGTTTTACTCTGTCTAACACCACACAATTTTACTCATCAAGGGGAGAGTGCTGCCACTCAATGGGTTAACAGTAGTGGCTAATATCTTGCTTGTCTATGCTGGGCCCAGTCCCAGACATGTGAGGGAAGTTGGGCAGTTTGAAACATGATCTGGAGTGCTAAAAAGTTAAAAATCTAAGTGCAGGTGTGCAAAATAGTAGCCTAAATACATGTTAAAAACAATGAAAGTTAGAAAATTAGATAGGAAAAATCATTACTTTCGTTAGCACCCATTATAAGCAAACCTAATAGTTAGTGTCTTAAACTTAGGCCATAACTTCTTCTGGTAAATCAAAGGTGAAATCAAAGAGAAAAAGACAATCTGTTAGTGATTCAAAGCCATCTGTGGTTAATGAAAGTTTTCTTCATATGCCAATTTCAACAGATGTTAATGTTGACAACCTTACATTTAAGGTAAGTATAGCACTTTGAGTATCACCCCTATTGATATTGTATTTTTGGGGAGGGTGTTGAAAATGCTCAAGTGAGGTGTCAGTGTTACCCCTAGAAAATCTTCCTACTGTATAAATGTTTTTTGTTATATGCTTCTTCATTTATCCATAATTATGACTTTTGATGGTAGGTGCAAAATTAAATTCAATACATCTGGGAAATTTGGAAAGCACTTTCTTATTATTCAATGCTAAATTTTCTCTAATGCCAAACTAATTAACACATTAGAAGCTTTTAGTTTTATATGGAATATAAAGAAAGTTTTCCATGTGATATTTACATCATAATGTATGTATGTGACTTAACATTTAGAAACTTTCAAAAGGAGTTTTATTGCTTGGTGTTGTTGAAGAGGTATTTGAGTTTGAGATGGTGATAAGTTTGGCGAATAATTTGAGTGGTTGTGTACACATCACTGACATCAATCCCGCATTCACATCACTTCTTGAACAGGAGGAGGAAAGTGGTGAAAATGACGAGGTGAAATGTTTTACCGTGTTCCATAATATATCATACCATAATTTACCATACCATGTCATAATATACCCCACCATACAATATCTCAAATATATAAAGCCATGTTATTCCGTAATATACCAGACTGAGTGAGTATACCATTCGGATATTATTTTTCATTTATATTATGTTGCACCAGCTACCAGGTTATATCATAGCATGCCATATGATATCATACATGTACCATATCATATCCCACAAATGTACCATGATGATGGCAAAATATTAGACCATGATGATGACATGATGATTGCTCTGAAGATGTTGTATTGTAAACAACGAAACATTAGCTAATAAATTTTTCACTTTTATTATGTTTGGTTTTAAAGTTATTTGCTGGGCCCTGCTCTTTATCTTTAAACATGATGATGACATTTAGGTTGTACACCATACCATGCAAAGTTTGCAAGAGATCATTACTACAGCAACTTGCCAGATTACAGTTTATGATGCTCCACATACCAGACAACATACCAAACCAATATACTAATGTGTGATACTAAGTAGTCTTTGCCATATATCATTACATTCCTAACAGAGATGTTTACATGTTTCCACATAATTGCCAAATTATATGCCATACAATGCCTTAAATACATTACAGTGCCAAATACCATGAAACTATTTGAAGTTACTACCATATCATAGTGTACCAAACAGGAACCCAAGCAGAAATATGTTACTATGTGTGTTATGTACTTATAGTAGTAAAATTACAAATCAATGCACTCACAATACTTATATATAAATAGTAAATACAATTTCATTGTTACATTTTTGTAGCCCGAACATCTGACCAATAAACTACAGAACTATTTTCCAGTTGGTACCTTACTAAAATGTGTGGTGGTTTCGACAGACTCCAGTAAACATGGCCACAGTAAGATCAGATTATCCATCAATCCAGAAGATGTAAATAGTTCAATAACTCCCAATTCTATCTGTCCCAATATGTTAATGTCTGGTTATGTAACAAGCACAGAGGATCATGGTTATGCTTTGTCTGTTGGGGTAAAAGGCGTGCAAGGGTTTTTACTCAAGAAAAATGTCACTGGTATGTTTGTCAAAAGCACCAAGCACTGATATTAGGGGTGCACCACAGCAATATTTTCTGAAAGTATCAGTAATATAACAATTCACACCACCGCCAATTCTTTGGTAGGCTTGTAATCTTTTTTTTCAGGCAATTTATGATAGTCTCTTCAGACTTGTAGTCAAAAAATTTCTACTACAATGTAAAACTTTGAGCAGTGCAGCATTGACCTAGGTGAAGAATATAATATTGTACTTGGATTTTATGACAGTCACAAGTTGAAACAAAAAGTTTACAGTATTTTATCTTAGCCTACTGTTTTTAAGTGCAAGGTTTCAATGTACATAATGTTGAACAAGATTAAGTACCTGAAAATATATATTTGATGTTTTGAACAAAGAGCTTTCAGACAAAACAACGAAGTTTTCTTTTCTCAAGAAATAACTTCCTTTACAACAATTCTGTTCCAATATTGAAGTACTTCTTGGAAGTAACCTTTTCGACCTGCAAAATGTAGGCATACTGCGTTATTTTTGAAAAAGGAAGTTATTCACTCCATTTCAGAGAAGCTACATATTGGTCAGGTGTTGGATTGTGTTGTCACCTCCACAAGTTCTGATAAACGAATGGTTCAGTTGCAGATTGACAAGAAGAAATGCAAAACTACACTTGTAAGTGATCAATATTAACGTTCTTGTCACAGATCTGTGGATTGTGGAATTTTATACACAGTGATTTTGTTTTTTTAAAGACGACTCAAAAAGAGAAGATTGTGTTTTCTGGCTTGTTGCCCGGAATGCTGGTTAAGACGACCGTAAAACAGGTAGGATTTTTATTTTCTTTTTCTGCAGTTATTTAACCTACACTGAATACCTCAAATGATAATCTGTTTCTCACAGGTGAACTCGCATGGTGTTGTGGTGTCATTTCTCGGTGGTTTTGATGGATGTATAGATCTTCTTCATCTCGCTAAGCATGGTGGGAGTGGAGATGTTGAGAAAACATACCCTGTTAAAACCAAGGTAGTACTGAAAAAGTGGTGGTTAATTACAAGGGACGGGATAGTGATTTTTCAAGCTCTCTCAAATTGTTGATTAGTGTAACCCAGATTACACTTTCTTTTTATTAATTCTGAGGTTCAATTCCACTTTCTTTTTATTAATTCTGAGGTTCGTATCCGTAGTTTTATAGCTTTTAGAGCATTTTTGCAACGGTTGAAAAAATCCTTATCCGGTGGATATGGATTCGGCATTTGTACAAACTAAAACTCTCCTACGCAAAGGCTTCTGAGGAGAAAAATCGAAGGAAGACCACAAGCACACTCCTCAGCAGTTCGTCGCATAAAAGTACGGAAAATCACGGAATAACTCACGGAAAAATACACGGAACCTCTGCGGAGGAGAGAGCCCCTACACGGAACCTCTGCGGAGAAGAGAGCCCCTACACGGAACCTCTGCGGAGGAGAGAGTCCCTACACGGAACCTCTGCGGAGGAGAGAGTCCCTACACGGAACCTCTGCGGAAGAGAGCAGGGGACACGGAACCTCTGCGGAGGAGAGAACTCCTGGAACCTTACTTTATAGGAACCTCCCAAGATAAGTTGAATATAATTGAAACCAAAGTTGGTGTTTTTCTAAGGTGCTTTCCTACGGCTTATATGTACTGGTACATGTTTTTTTTATAAACAAACATGCTTTCAAACAGTCGTTAAAAATAAAAGATTGATTTTTTTATGCAACACGATGACGATCATTTTTGATTTTGGATGTTGATAACCATGTTATCGTTCTTTCTTGTTTTGGGGGCGGACTGTTGT
Source organism: Paramuricea clavata (assembly GCA_902702795.2). NCBI lineage: Eukaryota > Metazoa > Cnidaria > Anthozoa > Malacalcyonacea > Plexauridae > Paramuricea > Paramuricea clavata. The sequence goes on from CACRXK020000004.1 coordinate 84,413, forward strand.
TAAAACGGTTACGGTCTAGCATTAGAGTATCTTTGATACCACTATAAAGCATATTATATACGTTGTCCTATAGCCTACAAATTTTGTGAAGGATAGTCGATCTTTTTATTACAGATTATATGTCGGATAACATACATCTATCCGTCAACCAAGACTGTTGGCTTGAGTAATCTCGAGCATTTGGTCAATGGCGAACCATTCAATTTCTCAAGCTTGACTATTGGAGATATTCTTGAAGAAACAGATGTTATACGACTTGATCAAAGCAAGGGTCTACTTCTCCACTTGAATGACGAGATTTCAGGATATGCACACGTTAGTATTGGCACTGCAATTTGATTCTTCATTTATTTCATTCGCGATGTTTTTATTCAGACTAAAAATCCAGTGTCGACCGCAGTACAAATATAAGAAACCATTATTGTGTAATCTTGATGCTCAGGTCAAGCATTGGTAAAAACACTGGTGAACACTTCGTGAAATATTGGACAGTTGCCAACATATGATCATCTTTTATAGTTTTTCTCTAAATTTCACACAATTATTAGCCTATCAATGCTTTCATGGTTGAAAAGTTATTGTTACAACTTTGTTACACAGTTATTCAGCTACCATTCAAATGCTTAAAAAATTGTTGGGGAGTGAGGGGGGGTGGGGGGGCGGTTGCCACACTCCCGCTAGTGGCTTAGTGTCCGCCACTGAAAAACACTTGTTTCGAGCATATCTCCTTCATCAGTAATGTGGCTCATTTTTGCAGATCTCTCGGTTGTCAGACGAAAAAGTGACGAAGATTGACAAACATTTCAAGGCTGGAACTAAACACAGGTTGTTGCATCATGTTAGGGACGGACCGTTAGAAATGTGATGGGAGAGTGGGGAATTTTCAGTTTGCAGAAATTGCTTGTAAATAATTGCTTGACCTGCACGTCTGCTTGTCAAAATTGGGGAATTTTAAAGACCTTTTTATCTTCATCTCTGCATGATTTTTTTCTTCCTTTTATCTCGCGCGAATTTCTTTTGTTTTTTTCCCCAAACCCTCACTTTTCTAATGGTTCGTTCCTTCTTACTGCAGTATTCTTTTAGTTGTTATCACGTTCCAAAGCAAACGCTTAATGTGTATTTTCCACTCCTTTAGTTGTCGAATCCTTGGTTTGAACTCCATGATTGGTTTGGCATTGGTTACATTGGAAAAGTAAGTTTAATATTAATCATGGCAACTTATGACGTCACATATTATGTCAAAACTGATATAACGATTTAGCCAATCACAACCATGAATTCTTTTAAATAAATAATAATTCGCTACATCTGCTTGTTTATCCCACACAGATCTGTCCTTGAGCAACCGTTCATCAGATATCAAGATATTAAACCTGGAGTTGTTGTCAGTGTAAGAATACTTCTTCATAAATCCACTATAGCGAATGCAAGAGTTCATGCTGAACTTACTGCTTTATTCATGATATTCAGGGAAAAATCCAAAGTTTGTTAAAGTCTGGTATGTTGGTCGCGTTGTCTGATCACATCCGGGGATATTGTCAATCTCTTCATTATGCTGACGTCACACTTAAACATCCGGAGAAGAAACTACACGAAGGAAAGAATGTGAAATGTCGAGTAAGAAACTGTAGTTGTAATGAATAGAAGATTCAAAACAAGGTAATAGAGAGGTTCAGAACTGACTTCCATTACCTCTCGCTTGCTTAATACGCATTTGATTGGTTAGTCGGGTAGATTAAATGCATTTGATTGGTTAATCGGGTAGATTCAATGCATTTGATTGGTTAATCGAGTAGCTTAAATGCATCTGATTGGTTAATCGGGTAGATTCAGTGGTAGCGGTAGTCAGTGGTCAAGTCAAAATCTGAACCTCTTTATTTTCCTCATGTTTTGCACAGGAATGAATTTGTCTTTGATCTTGATCCCAATCACAAACTCTAACCTTACTGTGCGCAAATGTCTTAGTCAGAAAAAGGCAGTCTGAATTATTGAAGCCGGTGGCTATAACATTAGAGACGCTCATTCCGATCAATCTGAGTGCGATAAATTAATGAGACACTTAACAATTTCTACTGATAAAAGTCCTTTAGAGGACGTCGTGAATATTTGTATTTATCTCTTAGGTTCTCGAAGTGGAAGCAGAAAGAAAACGTCTTCGCTTAACCCACAAAAAAACCTTAGTCAACTCCGAGTTTCCAATCATTACTAGTCTTTCCAAAGTTGAATTAGGAATGAAGACACATGGTTTCATAACATCAATACGAGACTACGGCTGTATTGTTCATTTTTATAATAATATCCATGGCCTTGTGCCCAAAGCTGAACTAGGGTAAGTTCTTTGTTTGGTTCTGGCAAGTCTGTCAGACTTGATTCATATAGCTGTAAATTCGTAGCTGCCTGGTGTTGTACTGTTATTACCTGATTACCAAATACGTTTCCTTACAAAATTTTAATTTTGCTTAAATATCAATTCTCCAGTTTAAAATCTAGTGAAGATCCTAGCAATGCTTTCTACGTTGGTCAAGTGGTCACCTGTGTTGTTATGTCATGTTCACCAGCGAAACAAAAATTGTCTCTAAGTTTTAATGTAAGTTATGGCAATTTTTAACCTTTCTCAATCTAGAAGATCTCGCTAATTTGAGGACCAAGAGGAAAGCACTGAAGCACAGGAGATCTGCAACTCTATATATACTTATATAAGTTTTCATAAGATTTCAAGAACATCAAGTATTCAGGATGCGATACTTCGAGATTTTTGGTCGTATCTAACTGGTACGCCAATGATTATTGCCGCGTACTTGCGCTGGTACAAACTCAATACACAATGTGTACTTAGTATTTAAAATAAAGTACAGGTTTCTGAAAGGTATTCAAACTACGAGGTAGAACAAGGAGCACAATTGCATATACAGACAATCGACTTCAACATTCCTGATAAGTCCAATCATGTTTCATGCCAAGACACGTACTCCAGCCTTGAGTGTTAGCAAGGTGGCGGTGCTTTTCCATTGATTACAGTATTGTATGTAATGATCTGTTCTTGTCTTTTTAGTCATCGGCTGTGCCATCATCGCCCACTTCAAAACCGCTCGCCCCAGGAACGGTAAGAAATATATTCTAGGTGTTAAATAAATTCTCCCGCGGAACACAGTGAAAACATGGAAACCTTATAAAACAGGAATGATTGACAAACCCTAGCACATGTCCATCAAAATTCCATGGGCGTATTTATAATACAAATTTCGGCAATGTGATTGGCTTCGCGCGGTCAAATTCGCTTAGTGAAAATGGGCTTTTATTTCCATAGTTCGTTGATGTTGATGTTGTTGGAAGGACGGAATCGGGACTGGATGTTCAAATTAAACCAAGTAACACACCTGCCTTCTTACCGCTGGCTCATTTATCAGACAACTTCAGTAATTGTGGTGCGCTACTGGAAGTTTTCTCCCCTAATCCTGGGGGAAATTCTGAGTTGACGTCTTTGAGTAATATCTTGTCTTATGGACGGAACAAAGACAAATCATTGGTATCCTTTGTAAAACCAACTTGCGGTGGTGGGGGGTTTGGGGGGGGGGGGGGCGAATTTAGGTTGACCCTCGTGCTTAGAACTACGAAAACCTGGGATCTATTATGTTCAACATGACATGATTTAGAGGTTGTTGTATTGGTTTCATGTTGATTCCTTAAGTCCATGCAAAGATTGTTTCACGCAAACAGTCGTTGATAAAGAGAGCTACAGAAGGCACCTTAATCAGGCGGTTTGATGATTTGAATGTAAGTCATGCTTGCATTTTACATACTGTTACTATACACTATACATCCTTTTTTTTTCTGCAACAGTAACTATAGCAGTAACACTGTAAGTTAATTTTAGTCATATTTTCTTTTCCAATGTTTTTCTTCTGATTCTTTAAAGGTTGGAATGATTCTTCCTGGTTTCACGCGACAACTGATGCCATACGGTGTGTTTGTTGAATTCTCACCAAATACGTACGGCCTCGCTCCAAACTCCGTAAGTATACGCGCAATGAAGTTTCGACTTCGTCCCCAGGATCTTTTCTGAGAATGCGATGAAAGCATTCGCAGAGAATGCACGTGAAATGTGTTGTCTATGACCAGTTCTGACTTTTCCTTTTCAATCTTCTTCAGCTTCTATCAAATAATTACATCGCTGATGCTGCACAGCATTTTGAAGTCGGACAATCAGTTATGGCTAAGGTATGCTCCAAAACAGGTCCCCCCTCCCTAGTAGGTAGATATTATCTTGTTAAAATATTCAAAACTTAGTATAAAATTCTGAGCTGGTAAACCACTGGCTAATATCGTAGATCATTGACCAACTTGCTCAATTCCTCTTTCACAGATAACCGAGATAGATCGTGAGCGTCGTCGGTTATTGGTCAGCTTGAAATCATGTGACTGTTATCCTGACCAATCGGATGAGTCAAAGGAGAAAAGAGACAAGCGTAGTGTTGATTTACTTGTTGACTTTATTAAAGAACGGGATGAAATATTAGAAAGTTTGCGTATGAGATCAAGTGAGTTGAATTTTCCCCAAGTTCAGTAGTTTCTCTACCTGGGGCCGTTATGTCAAGCTTTCTTAAATTAGCCATTAATAGTTAATATAATTAAAACTTGATATTTGTTATTGAATTATATTTCGGGCTCCATATGCATAGTTTCACACATTTGGTTGAAAAAAGTCACGATCCGGTGGATTTACCATGGATAGCGCTATCCGATCGGCTTCCTACAACCTGAAATAAGAGGACACTAGGCTTGTTTTAAATGAGCCATAATTAGTTATTTCTTGGAAATAATTTTAATTATTTTTATCTTATTTCAGAAGATACAAGTACCTTCATTGACGTTTTACTAGGTTCCATTGTGCCAGGCAAGGTATGTTTCGCATAATTGAATCATTCCCCGATGCCAGCCAATTCATGAACGTTTTCGGGTAACGTCTGGATGTAAACAAATTAAACTACATATTTTCTTTATGTTCCACCAAGTGCAGTATTAGTACATTAAAATGAAGACAATCAACATTATATTCTTACTCTAACAGAGTAGGGATGAGCCGATAAGGAAAATTGCCGATTACTGAGGCCGATTATATTATAAGCCGATTATCGTAACTAATCGGCCGATTAATCGGTACCCGCCGATTATTTTGAAAAGCAAGCGAAAAAATCACAAGATGACCAACAATGAAGTTGTAAATGCGGTTTTATTGTTTACAATACACATTATGTACAATTGAAAACAGCTTCAATCTTGCATGTCAATAGTCCATATGCGGAGCTAGTTTGCTGTGTTTTCAGTGGAAATGTTCCCAGCTTCACTTCGCTCGAGACAAAAGACACAGGTTTTGCAACAAAATGTGAAAATCTATTCGCTTGTATTCAGTATTTTAGCATGTGCTTGGCAGCTGCAGAAAAAGTCTTCTGGCCGATTATTTGCCGATTATCAAGCAATCGGCCGAGGTTCAGATTTGACTACCGCTACCATTAAGGGACCATAAACCAATCAGATGCATTTGTGCTATCTGATTAACCAATCAGATGCGTCCTAGGCCAGTGAAAGGTACAAGTCAAATTTGAACTTCTCTAATAACTGCCTGTTGGCCACCATCCGCTGCACGTTAGTGCTACAACAGTAAAACCCGCCAGTACACAAGAGCCATGCACTGCTATTTGATGCATTTTTTTGCCTGTTAGGTTTCAGCGATTAAAAATTCTGGTGTAACGTTTCTTCTTGAAAATGGGATCGAGGGATTTGCACCGCCACAGTTGACTAAAGGTAAAAATACTTACTAGATATATTATTATATATCTATATATTGAGAGCTAGGTAATACATGGCTTTTATACAAACAAAGTATAATTGTGTAATAATAATATTTATCGAAAGCCTTGTGAAGTGAATGTATATGTGGTGATTTGTGGTGTTTTCTAAAAAAGAGAGTGAACACTTTCCAAATTTACTCGAATGCACACGAAACATTGACCACGAATGTTAATATTATAATATTAATATATTAATAAACATTGACCACGATAATTTTAGTTATATTAGAATGTTAGGGTTTGTAATCCAAGTGAGAATACATACATTTTAAGACCTAACCAGGAACGACTGAGAAAAATGCAGCACAAGGTCCTCTGGTAGGAATTGAACCTACGGCCCTGCGATTTCGGTGCAGGGCCGTAGGTTCAATTCCTACCAGAGGACCTTGTGCTGCATTTTTCGCAGTCGTTCCTGGTTAGGTCTTAAAATGTATGTATTCTCACTTGGATTACAAACCCTAACATTCTAATATTAATTCCACCAAGTGAAGTCCAAGAATCCAAATTATTGAAGTCCAATTTTAGTTATAGTTGTCATTGTTTGCTTCAACCTTGAATCGTCGTCTCGTGTACACTCAAGCAAATTCGGGATATACATCAGGATTTGGGGCATCTGAACTCGATATAACTAATACTGTACTAGAAAAAAATTTCGACTCTGAATTTTAGGGCTGCAGGTTCGATTCCTGTCAGAGGGCGTATAGTTGCATTTTTCGTAACTGCTCCTGGTTAGGTTTAATAAAATTCCACTCGAGATTGACATGTACATCTACAAAACTCATCTACAAACTCATCTACACAACTCATCTACAAACTCATCTACAAACTCATCTACACAACTCATCTACAAACTCATCTACACAACTCATCTACACAACTCATCTACACAACTCATCTACAAACTCATCTACACAACTCATCTACACAACTCATCTACACAACCTGCAGGTTCGATTCCTGTCAGAGGGCGTATAGTTGCATTTTTCGTAACTGCTCCTGGTTAGGTTTAATAAAATTCCACTCGAGATTGACATGCACATCTACAAAACTCATCTACAAACTCATCTACACAACTCATCTACACAACTCATCTACAAACTCATCTACACAACTCATCTACACAACTCATCTACAAACTCATCTACAAACTCATCTACACAACTCATCTACAAAACTCATCTACAAACTCATCTACACAACTCATCTACAAACTCATCTACACAACTCATCTACACAACTCATCTACACAACTCATCTACAAACTCATCTACACAACTCATCTACACAACTCATCTACACAACTCATCTACACAACTCATCTACACAACTCATCTACACAACTCATCTACAAACTCATCTACACAACTCATCTACACAACTCATCTACACAACTCATCTACACAACTCATCTACAAAACTCATCTACAAACTCATCTACAAAACTCATCTACAAACTCATCTAGCGGGACATGTCTATCATTTGGTTTCGTTTCGTTTCTCAAGGTGCCAACGTTGCTGTTGACGAAGTGTTGAATACGTTTGTCTTAGATTACGATCTTGTGAATAAGAGGCTTGATTTGACGGTTGACTCAAACCTTGTCAGGAAACGCAAGGAAATCAAGTCTAAGAACAAAAAGAAGGTAATGAATCGGGATTAAACGTGGAAAAATTAAACAAAATGTAGTGTTCCCCACGTTCCTCGGTTGCCAAAATTTTACCGCCCTTTTCTTCAGTGCTGCAAATCTCTAAGCTTGGGAATTAGCAAAAAATCAGGCCCTGTAATCTCTCAAGTAATATCAGCAATCATTTGGCGGTTGCTCCCAATCCCCATCGCCCCTAGTATCTGCCATTTTGCATGCTGCAACATTTCTTGTGACCAACTACTGTAACTACACTTTTGCAGTTGAATATCGGCGAGGTTGTGTCAGCGGTCGTACAGACCATTCACAGGGAATACTTGGTGGTAATTTTACCCAGCCATGGACTACGACTTGCCTATGTTCCAGTCAAAGAGGTAGGAAGACATTATTTTGAACAGCTCTTTGATTTTCACTTGTCCGTTGGAATAATCTGCGTGTATTTTGTTCATCAGACTTTAAACGATGTTCGGGATCCTACCAGTCGCTTTAAAATTGGCCAAACCTGCGAGGCCACTGTTCAGAAGTAAGTGATAGAGACTCGTGTCCATGCATGCCATGCAGCATATAAAGATTCATATGATGTGAGCTACCTACCTTATTGTGATGTAATAACTGGTCCAATAGACCTTTCCCCTTATAACCAAAATTTTGATCTAGGCAAGTCTAGACAAATATTTCATCACAGCTTGAAAGAGCATCACAAAATTAGTAATATTCCAAAGTTTCGTTGCGAAATGTTGTAAAATGAGGAAAATAGAGCCTTGCAAAGTTTGCAATTTTCAGTCATTTTGCATTACAAACGGGAAATTGCGTCCCCAACACCCGAATCGGATGTCAATTTCCCGTTTGTAATACAAAATGACTGAAAAACGGCAAACTTTGCAAGGCTGTATAAACACAAGACAAATTATCCAGACGAACTAACTGCAATAGCGCTTAAAAACATTACTACTGTGTTGTAGTGATGTCATAGACTTGAGTGACAGATATAGTCATGTGACATGAGAGCACATGGAATCATTAGTATTAGTATTTGTAGCGTGCAGTTGATATTAGAAATAAACGTATGTAAAAGAGAATACAAATATTAAATGTGTCTCATTTCACTCCTCACGTTGCCGTCTACTTTCCTCGTGCAGTTTGCCACCCAAAAATGGCAGCTAAGGCCTGGTCGCATGGCGTAGGAAATGCTAGGGATTACGTGCGTAGGTGTTGGTTTTAACCTGCCGCATTTTATGTTATTTATAGATATGTACGCTCAAAATTAGACAAACGTGAATATTTGATCCTATCTGTGGATGTCAATGAAGAAAGTACAGAGAACGTCAAACCAGGAGCTATTCTCAACGCTTTGTAAGTATCGTAACTGAACTTGTTGTCGTCGAAAGCAATTAAAAAACTTGGTAGGTTGGAGGCGAAATTATAATAACTGAAAATCACTGCAAATATTGCATATTGCAGGAATCAAAACCAAACGGTGAAAGCCACATACACTACCCAACCAAAGCCTCCAGAGTCAACACCCCACCCCCGGTTCCACCGGTTTACATTCCTTAATTTCTCCACAGGCCCAGACCCCAGAAGACCCCCATGTAGCCTGCGCCTAAACCAACCATGTATTTTTTAAGGATCACTTCCATCAAAGGTGTACAGATAAATGTACAGTTTTGTGGAAAGAAATACAAAGGCAGAGTTTGTATCACAGAGATATCCGATGATGTAACTGAGGTAAATATTACATGAAGTAGTGTTTTGTTTTTAAGTTAAGGTGGTACCCTGTCGTTTCACCATTTGCGACAGAGCTGCCCAGTATCAAGGACTGGGGCATATTGCCTCTGGCTCTTGAGCTACGTCTTTTCTAGATGTTTAATATTTATTTTTTTATGTTTTTCAGGGGGACAACCCACTGGCTGTGTACTCTCGCGGTGAGAAAATACAAGTAAAGGTCCTGGGATTTCGAGATTCAGTAAAACACAAGTAAAAATTTATTATATTCTACGACGTTTTCTTCGGTGGATAGATTTTGTGAAGAAAGATTTAAATAATATACCATCAATAAGGATCTTAAATCGTGGACAATCACTGGTTACGATATGGAGGGCTGATGATCCTTGAAAAGATATCAGGATGATGATAGTGTCTGTTAATGTGTGTGGAAATATTTATGTAGTGCTTTGCTTACATTCCTGTATTTTTTTCTAGTTTTCTGCCAATCACGCATCGTAATTTTGCAAAGGCCTATGCTGAATTATCTGCAAGACCAAGGTAAAATTTTCTTGGTAACCTAAACTAAAGTGGTTTTGAATTGTTCTAAATTGTCCTCCCTATAGGTCTAGTAAAGGTCGGGCTTTATTGGTCCAATGTTACTACAGGAGGAGACCGATGCGGTCACAAAGGATTCAAAATGCAGATGAGTTAACTGCACATTGTGCCGCCCACATCCCACTAAGTAATATGTAAACATACTTTTGACTGGACATTTTAATTTAATAGTAATATCCCAGAAGATTAATGGGATATTTATTTCTGTTTTCTTTGCAGTCGGCTGCGTGAAGATGAGGACGATAACAATAACGAGAGAAAATCGTTTGAGAAGAAACTGGAAGATTATAAGGAAGGAGAGAAAATTTTCTGTTTTGTCAAAACAGTAAGTTCTCTTGTATACAATCCCAGTGCTATCCAATTTACAACGACCAAAAACATTCTTTTTCTGTATGTAGGTTCGTGACTATGATATATGGATGGTGGTATCAACATCTCTTAATGGCAGAGTGACTCTTGTTGACGTCTCTACAGATATAGAGGTACAGAAATCTTGCTTTAAATCACTGCATATGCCGGTTGTCATGCAAAAAACAAATATCCCTGATACTGACAGGGCTGCATTCAATTTGGCCATGACGGTCTCGAAGATATATGTAAAGATGGCCAGTGTAAAATTGTGTCGTGAAATCTCCGTAATCAATAAAGACTGATTTGCATAATGTACGGTATACAGATCAGTCTTTAAAGGTAAAATAGATCCAGGCTATTTCACATCTGTGACAATGACTTCGCCGTAACCTCTGCGACTACAGCTAATTCAAAAAAGGTTGTCCTTTGCAAACCTTCATCATCTCTAAACCTTAAACCTTAATTAAGCTTTGCGCTCTTAGAGTTTAAGGTTTGCAAAGGACAACCTTATTCACCTAGATGATGAGCCCTGTTGTTGTTTAATTATCTAACCACGTCTTTGATAAACTCATTAGTTGCACACGTATTTATTCCTTTTGAATTCAAGGTATTAAAAGATATGTCGAGTCACTTCAAAGTTGGTTCAGGTCATCAGTGTACTGTGTTGAAAGTCAACCAAGAACAGAAATCTCTTGATCTTTCCATGTCAGGCACGTTAATTTCACATGCATGAGCAGCCCAACATTAATGTTACAATCTTTTAATTCCCAAAGTATACAAAAAATAAGTTCTATTATATGTAATAATAATAATAATAATAATAATAATAACCATAATAATAATATCCATTAATATCCAATTGGAAAAGCCTTATGACGAGATGGATTGTTTATAATTAGCCGTTACGTTTGAGTTTTCTTTATTTATTTAACTGTATTTAGATTGCGAGATTACGAAAGGCAACATTGTCCCGGGGAAAATCACAAAAATGTTACCTCGTAAAGGTCTCGCTGTCCAGTTACCCCACAAGAAACACGGTACAGTGTTTCTAACAGATATCCGCGATGACTTTAAGGAAAACCCAGCAGAAGACTACCAAGTGAATCAAGTTGTCAGGTCGGTATTCATTTCTGTAAAGATCATTGCCATGGTTTTAAATTACACCGAAATTGGCATACTTTATAGCCAGGATTGGGAAGGAATACATCCGTTTTAACCAGTGAGCTTGGTAGAAAACTTTGACCCCAAAACTTAGGATCCAAGAAACAAAAAATATCATTTCCTGCTATTATGGTCCAACATTTTCAAGAGGATGCTGATAAGCTTGTGATAGTTCTTATTCACGTATTTATTGATTTATAGTTGTTATGTTCTGGCTGTGAACGATAATGGGCACACTGATCTCTCAACCAGAGCTTCAAAGACTGAAGGAGTTACTAGCGAAGGTCGGTAAAGCATTCCCTTGCTACCAAAATAAACCTCTTTGCCATATCTTTGTGCCATCATATATATAGATGCTGCCTTGCTATTGTACTACCCAGCGTGCGGTAGTTGGGTTTCACTAAAGCCCCAGTGAAACGCGGATGAGAGTTGATGAGGGTTTCCAGTACACGCGCAGTGATATCCAGTCAACTCTCATCGACTCTGATTCATGTAACTCTTGTCATCGTTTGCCCGGGAGTTGAGAAAACTCTCACGAAAATTCTCGTTATCATGCAGTAGATGACAACTGATTATATACAGTAGTCTCGTATTGCAAGGAAAATATTGTTTCGTAGCACTTACTGAAGCCTACTAATCGGATGGTTCCATTACAATTCGTTTTTTCTTACCCACTTGCAGAGAAATCTGACAAAGATATTCAGAGTTTTAATGACATTGAAGAGGGGAACATTGTGAGAGGCTACGTCAAGGCTGTTACCGATGTTGGAGTTTTTGTCAGGTAGATTATATTTACAATATCGTATATGGTCCAACAGGCATCCAGCCTGAAATTCGGTTGGCACATGTGCGCAGGATTCACATGGTAGTTTGATCCTGCAATTCCTCAAGTATACACTATTATATTTGGTTTTATATAGTCTTTCAAGGAGTATTGTTGCGCGAGTACAAATAAAAAATCTATCGCATTATTTTGTGAAGAATTGGAAACCACTTTTTCCTCTTGGAAAACTTGTGAAAGGAAAAGTTTTAAGGTAAATTATGTCAGGGATGGATCCAGCATGATCTGGTGGGGTACTCTGGTGCCGACTGCCGAGTTGTGTCGGTCATTTGTGCCGCCCGCCCATCAACTACTGTATTTGAATTGTAATTGTTGTTCACAGTTCACTTATCCTCATGTTATTACTCAAATTACTGTATCTCATTTTGTCTTTTTTTTCTTTATCATGAAAATAGCACCCCCCCCCCTGCGCCACCTCTGGCCAGGGCTAGGGAGGGGGGGGGGTGCGCACCCCGCACTCCTCCCCAGTAAATCCATCCCTGAATTATGTTCTGTTCTAGAGACCTTAGAAATTCTAAATTTCTCCGGGGGATCATGTCCCCGAACTCCTCTATAGGGATTTATGTTTGTTTGTTGGATCTACACACGGCAACCATGTTAGGCAATAGTTATAGCGTTTGTATTTCTATATTGTTTCTTTCGTAGTATCGACCCGAACAACAACCAGATCGAGCTTTCTCTGAAAGGCAAGGATGTAGGAGACAAGGATCCTGCTCCCAAACCCGAGAGACGCGAGAAGAAGAAATTAACAAATGGTAAACGACAACATGGTGAGGATGATGATGGCCGCCATTCTGAGAGCGAGGATGAAGGAGAGAAAATTTTAAAGAAGCTTCGAAAAGGTTTGTTTAACTTTAGGTTGTATGAAGGCTGGAACCGCTGGATAGTGCTATATCCACCATATATTAATTTTTAAGTCTATGCCTGAAAAACGGTGAAACTAAAGACATTAATTGGTAACTGCTAAACTGTAATCTGGATTATAATGATCAACTGTCCTTTTTAGAAAGCTTGAAAAATTCACTATCCGGTAAATTCATCAGTCCCCCTTGTATTTTTTTACTTGTTCGATCAAGGAGATGATGATGAAGATGACGAGCAAAGTATTGACGAAACTTTGGCCGAAAAGAAGTCCTCCAATGATCCTTCAGAAGATAACGATACCGAGGTTTGTCTATTTTCCTATTTTAGTTAGTATTAATAAGGCCTGTTTCAAACGTCGCGCTTCTCATGTGCCGAACGCATTAAAAACAATAGATAATCAGCTGAACTGCCTCATTATTTATTGTTTCTAATGCATTCGGCACATGAGAAGCGCGACGTTTGAAACAGGCCTTACTGATATGGACAATACCCTGGGAAGTAGTATGTCACGTTGGCTATAAAGACTCACAAAAGTCTTGGCTTTAGAGACTTCTATCTTCTTACTTTTGACGTATTTATGTAAACCTCTTTCAGATTATCTATGGCCAAGCAAGGATAATAAAATAAATGAATAGGAAACTAGCTGACATGACCTAATGTTTTCAATGGGCTGATGGCGTGGTTGGATGTCCAAACCTAGTTGCAAACCAATTCTCAAAAACGGCATGTTTAGCAATAATACAGCTAAACATTTTAGTCAAAGAGCAAGTAAATATTACCACGCCATTCTACGATGAAAACTCTAAGTATTCCCAGTCAATTTTAGCAAATATTTCAAGCACTAAACAGTGAAAAATACATCGCAAATTTCGTTAAAATTTGTGACGCCAATTTCGTAGCTATAAATGTAAAAAAATACAAAACAAAGACGAAAAACATTTACCTTGAATACTTTGTCGTGGCTTAGGCATGTTTTTAAAACAATTAGACCAGTTTATGCTTCAATATCACCCTTTTTAAAGTGGAAAATATAGCAAAACAACAAAAATGCCGAGAACTTTGGTAATATTCGCAATACGCGTGACGTCACGTTTTTCAACAAGGATGAGTGATGACGTCAGGAAGTTTCCTATCCAGTTATTTTACAATGCATGGGCCAAGGAAGGCTGTAATGTATGGATATGTACATACAGGTGTATACTAATCTAGTATTTCTTTGAACAATAGGAAGATGATAATGTAGAAGAAAAGCCAACATTAAAGGTTTTGCTTACTTATGTATTTTTTACTAATTTAAGTCGTCATGATGGTTCGAGTGGAACTTTTATACATTTATACATGGATTTTTTTCATTTATACATTTGTAATTTTTACACATTTAAACACTGTATAATAGAAGTAAGTTTCGCTCCTAGATTCCTGGAGGGTTTAACTGGCACTCTGTGGAGAACGACGGTGATGGAGGACAAGCCGAAGATAGAACGGCAAATACCGACGATGACACGAGCGGAGACGAAGAAAATACTCAGGTCAAATAACTGAATAAATTATTTCGTTTACACAACGGTGGGGACAAGGTGGAGGGGGGAGCTAGGAGGGAGGTTGAATCTACAATATCGTCCTTCATAGGACGATGCTCGACCAAATAAGCAATAAAATGGTGGATTTCATATATTTAATAGTCGTTGTGACTTCATGTGCAAAAATGTCGCTGTCGTAGTGTACAAGGTATGGTTTCAATAATATTGTCTTTTTTTCACAGGTTGCGAGAAAGAAGTCAAAACGAGCAAAAAGAGCTGCCAAAAAAGCGGAAGAAGAGTTCTTATACAAGGTTTGAAAACGTTTACACATTTATGTGTTCGCGTGTTTCTCGGAAATTTTCTCTTTGTTCCCTTGTTTTCCATAAAGATTTCCCCATGTTCCACTGACCACTGTTCTCCAAGCTTACATGTTTCATTGTTCCCTTGTTTCCTAGAAACCCATGGGAAACCCTCACTGCATAAACTCTTGTCTTCTTTACAGTTCAAAAAACTCCATACTTATTGGTAATGTTTGCGGATAAATTATCTGTATTAGTTAATTGAGTTTCACATCATTTCTCTAGACCGAACAAGCTCTTCTTAATAAAGACCAAGGTCCACAAACCGCTGAAGACTTTGATCGCATTCTTCTCTCAACTCCAAATGATTCGTTGCTATGGCTACAATACATGGCGTATTACCTTCATTTGACTGAAATAGACAAAGCAAGAGCCGTCGCTGAACGGGCACTCAAATCTATATCATTTAGGTAATAGACAATTCCCATTACAGACTAATTTTAAATCACCACAGCTAGAAAGAACGTACTAAAATGAGTAAAATGCAAGATTTGGTCGCGAAATGTTGTAAAATGCGGAAAACATAGCCTTGCAAAGTTCGCAAATTTTGTATACTTTTGTATTGCGTGCGGAAATTGCCAACCATGGCCACATTTGGGCCGAAAATGGTTTGAAATGAGATATTAAGGTATCCTTGATTCTATTGTGGGGTGCGGCTGTCAGTAAACTTTTGATATAGTAAGTAAAATCTAGTGCAAAGTGGCCACTATTGAACACACGAGAATTCATCACTAGGTTTATTATTTAACTGGAATGTGGCTTAACTTTCTTTTAATGTCTTTTAGAGAGGAGTCAGAGAAATTCAATGTTTGGATTGCGTTCTTGAACTTGGAGAACTCGTACGGTACCCAGGATTCTCTAGTGAAAGTTTTTCAGAGAGCCTTGGAACAGAATGAGCCCAAGCAAGTATTTAAACAATTGGTTAATATTTACGTTGGCTCAAATAAATTTGAGGCAAGTATATACTACTTTGAAAATTATACTATAATTTATACTTTACTTTGAATTTAATATATATGCTATTGAAATAACTGTAGATAACTTTATTGTATATTTCATGGACGGAATTTTAGATTATGCTCTGGGGGA
Source organism: Paramuricea clavata (assembly GCA_902702795.2). Classification (NCBI taxonomy): domain Eukaryota; kingdom Metazoa; phylum Cnidaria; class Anthozoa; order Malacalcyonacea; family Plexauridae; genus Paramuricea; species Paramuricea clavata. The sequence continues at coordinate 100,409 of CACRXK020000004.1, forward strand.
GAGTAATAGAAAAACTAATAGCTAAATTGCCTTATGCCTGGTGTAAATATGCAATTTCTTCGCTTCTAGCAAGCTGAACAGTTACACCAGACGATGATCAAACGCTTTAAATCCAGTAAGAAAGTGTGGATTGATTATGCTACTTACCTAATGGAACGTGGAGAGCTGGACTCTGCCAGGAATTTACTTCAGCGAAGTTTCAAAAGTTTGGAAAAACGAAAACGTAAGCTAGCCCCAAAAGAGCTTATGACATTTATTGTTTATTATTGATCAGACGCTCTTTGTATTGTAGTATTGTTATTGTAACCAGCTTTAGACTACCCTACTGTAGTCGGGTTCAATTTTGGTCAACTTTGGACGAAAACGGAAAGAGAAATTATTGTATTGTAAGATATTAACAAAAAAATTATTTATTCACTTGCAGATATCGAGACAATAAGCAGATTTGCAATGCTAGAGTTCAAACACGGTGAACCAGAACGAGGCAAAACATTACTGGACAATGTTTTAATAAGTTATCCAAAAAGAACGGATATTTGGTCCATGTATGTTGATGTTTTAGCAAAGAATGAAGATTTGGCGGCTGCGAGGTAGAATTGTTTACTAGTTAAGAAATAGTTTTTATAGTTTATCTCACTACCTCGGCATAAAGTCCACTCGAATCGGTTGCCTGTTTTTTCTCATTAAATTTTTGGGGTCCATTGTCGGCAGTTTCTGCAAGAAGATGCTATGGTTTGTGTCTTACTACCTGCAGAAGCAACGTGATTGATTGACGACAAAATGTGTGGCAAAAACCTGGGAACGAGGCAAATTCGTTCCCAGGGTCTTCATGAGATCTGTGCACAGAATAAGGTACACAGAAGGTCGACTCGAGTAACCGCTACCAGTCCTACCACGCGCACTGGCTGCGACCATGGCGTCAGCATTTTGATGGCGAATTACGGTTACGCCAAAATCATAGGAAAAACAAAGAAGTCGACCTTCTGTGTGACTTATTCTGTGTCCTGGGGACGAGGTTGGGAACGGGGATGGCTGAAACCGATTTCAACATTTTTTCGCTTTAATTCTGTCGCTAACCAATCAGATTGCTTCTCTTTTTGCTTCGCGCGGAAATTCGCTCACCACTAAACTGCGGTCGAGAGGACTTCTTATAAATCTTTTTCATGTAGTTCAGAGTTTGAATACGCGCTTACATCTTTTTTTAACATTTCTTTCCCACTTTTAGACGTCTTTTTGACAAAGCTCTGGCGTGCAAGTTATCCTCAAAGAAGATGAAATTTATTTTTAAAAAATATCTTGAATTTGAAAAGAAACATGGAGACGAAAGTACGGTTGAAAGTGTTAAGAAAATGGCGGAGGAATACGTACGAGACAAGGCCGTGTAAGGTTTGTTCACTTTAGCGTCTATTATGGTATATGATTACCATTACCATGGTCTGATGAACAAACTCGGGCAAAGTGACAGAGACTTGTCTATATAAACCGCGCAATCGTCTATATAAACCACACAATCGTCTATATAAACCGCGTAATCGTCTATATAAACCGCGCAAATCGTCTATATAAACCGCGCAAATCGTCTATATAAACCGCGCAAATCGTCTATATAAACCGCGCAAACAGGTGGATCACCTGTCATGACGAACTATCTATGTTACTCGTCAAGAGGAGAGCGCTGTGGACTCCTTATATACTGGAGTGATGATGTCATCATCCTACGACGTTGAGATTATGCTTTAAATGCTTTTCGCCGTGGTGTTTGGTATAAGTCAATGATTTCTTTGCAAAGCCAAAAATACTGCCATGCTATCAGCTAAATTATGAAAAACAACAAAATAATTGGCATATTCACTCTTTAACAATGGCCATTTAATTTTAAAAAATTACACACCGACCATTTTACATGAGTTTATAACCAGTATATCCCCATTACGTCGTTACAAAAATTTTTGATATTTTTGGAAACTGAAGCCTGCAGCCAAATACAATCTATAGTGTTCTTTACATGTTATCACATACATAATTATTATATACATTATTGTACAATATACACACAGATTACTACATAGTATATAAGAAGCTATGCTAAAGCATATTATTGATATATAGATTAACCAAATGTACCAAACCTTTATCAGAACAATTCAATGTTATTGCTCAGATTTTTGAATTCTTCAAATCCAGTTAGAAACTTGTCATGTGGGAATATGTATAAACCATAGGTATACACACATTGTTCCAAATTTGTGACATGTTGCCATGGAACAAGCATTGCGAATAAATCTTGAAATCTGCTTAACCCAAAACAGCTTGTATGATGTTTGCATCCAACATTTTTGACAATTGATTATCATTGTCTATTCATATCGAAAGTGCAATGTTATACTATAATATAAACTACCATTAGTGTTATACATTATGTGAATTAATCACAATTACTTATACTATATGTACTGTCTTAATTAATAATAGCTTTTGCATAATTATATGTATTTCCTTTGGAAATGTAATCTGAACTAGTTACTAGTTATGACATATTTAGACTACTTACATGCCCACACACCATAATCCCAATTTCTATTCTATATTACATGTTTAAGTTGAATTATACCATTAACTAATATTGCTTGAACACATGTGCAAGTTCCCCGGTTTAAGAAATCAGTTATAACTAGGAGGGCATAATTGGTAGCTACTGAGAAAAAACGTGCATAGATACCAATCGTTGCTGCTCTCCTGGTTATGGGCAGTGTGGCCTTCTAAAAGGTTCTGGGAAAATAACACCTTAAAAGGCCCACTCTATAAGTTTATTTTCTTGTTCAGATGTTTTAATTGGGAGCCACCAGGAAATCTCCTGTTGGGCCACTTGGCTCCTGCATTCATTTCTTTTTGGCCCATTTTGCTGACAGTGATTTTAGGTGTGATTTTCATCTTCTGTGTGGATGAGGTATGAATGTTCAGAACATCTATAACTCAGAACATTCATAACTCATCTACTCATTCACATGCATCAGAGGAAAGTCCCACTAGAAATTGGAGCAAAAATTGCAAGGCCTTTAGAGGGATCTTTAAAATACTGGTGCAATTAAGAGCTCGTCATTAAAGGGTAATGACTCACATGAGCCGTGTGTTACAGCCAGAATTGCACATTGCACACAAGTTTCTGTTGTCATTACTATGCGCAGTGTAACACCTTTAAGTTTCCTGAGGCTTAAAGTAATGTTAGTCCACCAGTTTTATTGCCCCTGGCAACCTCTTGAAGTACTTCTCTTATAAATTCTGTTGTGTGGCCAGCAATCTGTTGAGCTAAGATTAAGAAATAGTTTGTCAGTATGTGTGGATTTTTGTTGGTGTAGTATAGTTGAAACTACCTAAAACAAATTCCATTAGTAACCTTGACATCTGTACCAGAATGTGTAAAACCTCTGTGCCATACTCTTTTGAAACATTATTAAAAGTAATTTCATAACCTTTTTGTTTGGATAGTGGAATAATCTTCACCAGTGTTATGATAGAAAAAACTAATTCCAATTTAAATAATACATGCATAAGATACTAACCAAAAGCTTTTTTGGCCATATTTTTGAACTTTTCATTCAATTGAGTGCCAGGCTTTCTTGGATATTGTGCCCGATTTACAATTTCACTTTTCATGTCCTTGATTATGAACAACAGATTTTCTATAAGGAAAGAAAGACATACAATATAAGAAAGGCCAAGTTTCCCAATCCAGGGCAATCCCAGGTTGCAGCACAATGTAATATTGTGTTACAAGTTGCATAATATGGGCTTGACTTGATATAACCATATAAATTAACATAATATAATTATTACATAATTACATTAGTTGAATGGTTAACCCATTAATGGGCAAGACTCTCCCCTTGATCGCTGACAAATAAAATCCTCTGGTGTTAGACAGAGTAAACAACAAAGTAGGGCACATTTGGGTGCATTGCAGCTTAAATGGATTAAAACTTGCAAAAACTTACCCTTGTAATCAGGTTTACTTAATTTAAGTTCATGTCAATCTAGCAATAATTACCGTACAATACATTTGACTAAACAAACCTTGTTCACTTTGGAGGCCATGTAATTTGACTTTATTGGCTTCATGTTGTTGCTTTTTCTTCAGTCGACAAGCTCTGAAATTGTGAACAGAGTATGAAACAATCATCAAGACTTTTGGGCATCTTGTTCAATGGAACTAACATAGCCATAATTAATAGAGAGGTCCAGATTTGACTTCCACAATGGGATAATTAACCAATCAGATGCGTTTGATATATTATCTGATTAACCAATCAGATGGGTACCAAGTCAATGAGAGGTAGTGTAGCGATAATGGAAGTGAAATCCGAACCTCTCTATTAATAGAAATTTCTCTATTGTTTTGCAGTGATTGACTTTAGTGTCTTGTGAAACGTGGGCTGCAAGATGATCCGACGAATGTGGGTGTCTGGAGTTTTAATGTACACAGTTCTGTACTGCAGTACAAAATTGTATGAAATATTTCAGTTCTCGAGTGCAAATATTTCAGTATCTCTCAGCTCTCTGTTATGTTACCAAGGCTATGAAAAAAGGACTGAGCCATTGTCATGGAAAAAAGCTTTTTATTCTCAAAGACCTATTGTGTGCAAAATTGCGATAAACAATTGCCCACTCATACACGTATGCCATACATCTTAATTATAGTCTGTATTTTTTGACCCCATACTGATCAGGTACATACATAAAATTGATGTGTCATGTGTGCAAAGTCATTAAACCCACAGATTGAGATAAACATGTATTAATTAAACATAGCAAATCTATTAATGTATTAAATAGGTAAAAGAGACCAAATTGGTAACTGCCGTTGATTTATAGAAATACATGTCAACGCAATATCTGTTTTAATAGATTTTAGATTGAAACTTTGTTTAAATCCGCCCACTCACTTGAGCGTGCGAGCTAATGAAAGAAAACGTTTGGGTATGTTCAATCTATATTCCTATTAACCATTATGGTTCAATGGAATTATATTTTGTGAAGATAGGGGAATTTCAGTTAATTTATGACAGTTAAAAATAAGCAGAAGTTTAACACCAAATGTAGGGAATGATTTAATATAAACAGTGTTACGTAACTATTTACAATTACTTCCTAGATTATAAGCAAGAGGTTGAAATACCACTTGATGATTTAATAGTTTTAACTTTTATTATTTTTCTTTCAAATACTGCACGCAAATGCTACGAATGGAAATTTGTAAAACTGGTCCAAATTAGTTGACACAATAATTTGAGAAACATATTGATCTCAAAGAAATTAAAAAAGACAAACAGGAAAGGCGGTCACGGAACACAGTTTTGAAACTGTTGAACACTGCAAAGTCGGTGAAAAAGATACAGCGAGAGCGCAGCGACGTCTCGAACTGCAAATTACTGTAAACAAATCAAAATTTCATTACTTCATGGGTTTCCCCTAAACCTTTTCAGCCTTTTCCAGCTGTTTTAAGCAGGTGTTCCTGCACCAATGCAGAACCACAGTTCTATAAACAAACACGTTGGCATGTTTTTCATGTTGTAATTTTGGCATATTAAATACATATGCACCGTGATATTTATCTGCTGACCATGCTACACGAGTCACGAATAAATATTTCTTTAATTTTCGAATGCTCTAGAAAGTATACTCTGACTATAACCAGACGGGAAAATTTTTCGCGGGAAAATTTTGCGGGAAAACTATATTGAGGTACAAAATCGTGGTAAGAAACGATTACTGTGACTATTTTGTACAGAATATTTGTACTTTCATAAAATATCATATTTAAATTTGCTTTAGTATTGCTACATATTGACTTTGATTCGTGGCCATTCAATGCAGTTTTAAATCGTTCTTTTTTATATTAATTAATATATGTAATTTACAATCCCGAAAATGTAGCAATTTCCGTTGTTAGAATCTATTAATTTCGTTCGTTTGTTTTTGTAGCCTGATAAAGTAGCTATTACTAGTATTTTTGGCTTGTTATTGCCTCTACAAATTTGGATAGGAACTATTAGGAAAAAAACCTTGCTAAAAGTAGAGTTAACTACATCCGGTTCAGCTCTATAGAGTGTAGTCAAGGTCGGAAATAATGGTTTGAAAACATCCCATATTTACATACCTTGAAGCAAGCTTATTTTTCTCCCTTCTCGATCGCCCTCGAGAATGTTGAGGCACTTCATTGATCGGTTTGAGACAACTTATAATTTTGTTCAATCTGTCCAACTCCCGGCCTATGCTTAGTAACTTTGTCGGATTAGGTACCATGTCCTCGCTTTCGCTTTTTCGTCCCTTCCTCCGAGCTGGTGTTTTGCCTTCTTTTTGAAAAGGACAGTATTCTTCCTCAATATCTTCGGCTTCGCTGTCCATCTCATCATCTTCATCACTTTCATCGCAATTTTCGCTCTGGTATGCGTTCGAAGCCGCACGATTTACTACCTGCTCATGCGAAGCAGATGTTTCAGATTCTTGTTGTTGTGATAGTTGAGAATTCGAAGCGGTCTCTGCAGGATAACCTGGGCTAGTTATCTCCGTTCTCTGAGCTGTATAACTAGTCCCAAACTGTGGTGTAATATATTGCTGTTGAATGCTCTGTGTTTGGTAGAAATTTTCAAACGGTTTTCTGTCTTGGAACAAGGGTTTTCTGTCTTGCGGGGAAGGGGGAGATAGGCAGACGCTTTGATGAGCCAGTTTCATATCCCTCTTGGGTATGGGTATGCTTTTAGATCTAGTGACAGTCGTTGACACGGCTGTACTGCAGTTGCTATAGCTCGGCATGTGTTGTTCATGATATACACTAGCCGTTTGCTGGGTTTTCAGTTGTCGTTCTAACACAGAACAGCTTTGTGTTTTGGATGTACTCTCGCACATCGGCTCTTCATCTGTATCGGCTACTGTTAAAATCGCCACCTGATGAAGTCGTTTCATTTCGGGGTTTATAAGCGGGGAACGTGATCTAGTATCATTTAGTTCTGCTAAAGTTGGCCCGCTCTTGTTGCCATCAAATTCACGCGGACATATTGTATCAGATTCCAGATCCAACAGCAAGTTTTCCTCTTCAGTATTGCCAGGCTGTTCACAGCATGATTGTTCTCCAAGGATATTCGTTGGAAAGCAAAAGAACCCTTGTTCCATTTCAATTATATCTTCTGGAGGTGGTGTTAATCTTCCAAAGATATCGCCCTCCCAAGCAGGCTAAAAATTAAGAAAAAATCCTGTGTTAAACTACACTTATTTCCCTTCATTGTCGTAAAAAACCCGCGATGTCTCTCACGAGAACAGCACAAAACCCGCGAAAGATGTCTGTATTTTTGTCAAGCTTATGCGTTTAGAACAATTCCCCTACCGTTTTTACTCGCCATTCAGAATACATCGAGGGTAAGTCTTGATAAAGCCACTTTATTCCGTATTCTGCCAGAGATTTTCAAAAGACAACAGCTTCGAACAAAATTAGCGTAAAATTTTCCTTCGGGTTTGTTATTGTTTTGATATCTTACCCGCGGTCGCTGAATCACGAGACTGCGTTGCCAAGCGACGTCGATATTGGCCAATCAGATGCGAGAACCCCCCTCTGTATTACGTAAATCAACTCGGATGGAAAAAAATTTCCTGCTTACTTTCGGTTTAAAATTTAACACCTCTTTAATCCTCAAGGTATTATTTTTCCTATATTTTTTTCCAAAATATATGTGATTTATTTTCATTGAAATTATAGCCCAAAATTTGCCCTTGACTGGCATTGAACTTTGTGCCAAGGTAACCGGATGATACAATATACACGTATGACGTCATGGGTTGATTTAAACAGAGCCTTTCATCAAGTCTGGTCAAACAGACAATTCATTCACCTGTTTTAATCCCGCTTTGTATTTCATACATTTTCGAACAATTTTGATACATTCTTATTTATATGTAATACAGTTTATGTTTTTTTGTGTAAAATTTCTTTTTCTAAATTATGAAAGTATTTTTTAAGTGTAGGAAGGGAGGAAGCTTGGCAATGGTCTATACTTTTTTCTTCAATTAAGATATATATTTCCCTGTTTAAACAAAGAGCCTCTTATTTTCTATAAGGTTGTCATACCTACACAAAGTTGGGCTAAACATTACAACCCTTTTGTGGTTGTGCGGTGTTTTCCGTCACCAGGACACGACACTTTGTCTGGGCACGACATTTAGGGCAATATAATGCAACACGCAAGGTCCCGCAATGGAAAACAGGTGAAATAGTGTACAATTAAGCCAGTTTTAGGGCACTTTCCAGTGCTTGATACCGTCAAACCACAGTTTGGTCAAACCGCTCAGATCGACCATCCTGTTGAAAGGAACACAAAATGTTTTATAAACTTCGGCAGGTATGACCGGAAAATTCGGATAACATCAAAAGGAGATCCATTTTGGCCAGATTTTCGGAATACTTGAACCGGATCTTTCCATTATTAATAATACGTATACAGAAAACAGAAATTCTTGTCTGTTCAGACAGGCCATTGATTAAATGAAAAACAACTTTAATTAGCAGACAACGTGGAAAATGTTAAGCCCTGACAGCTTTAAAGCTGTGGTGTCACGTAGGAAATCGATGTCACGTAGAGTTAGATCATTCAAAAAGCGGGAGTGGGAGGCACAGTATGTCAGTATATGGAACCCGTTATTGGAGCTTCGGCTCTGTGGATGCGCCCTTCCTGTTTTGGGGTAAATAAAATAAATAAATATGGCTATATCTCTCTATTCGGCCCCAAGGTGAAGGACCAGGCTTGCAATCGTGCGTTTTTAGACCCTCTGCTGGCTGCTCGCAGTCCAAAAAATGAAAACATCCTGAAAACCCAGAATATGGACTTTTAGTATAATTACATAGGTGATTATTGAAAATTCTCCACGCTGATTGGTTACCGTTGAGGTGATTATTACGCGATAATCACCTAAGCGATTTTCAAAATGGCGGCCGAAGCCGTTTTGTCAATTAAAAGACGAAGAAATGTGCATTTTTAATTTTTTTTCCAAATAATCACCCATGAAATTATACTAAAACAATTATTCACCTCAGGCTCGGTGATTATCGTGAATAAAAACCTCGACTTCGTCTCGGTTTTTATTCACCGATAATCACCTCGCCTTCGGCGAATAATTGTTAATTAATAGTCCATATTTTGGGTTTTCAAGATGTTTTCATTTGTTCTTCTTATGTTTTGATTCTATTACAGAATAATAATAAGACCAACTGATTTACAAGTAAGTACAAACGCTCTTTATTATAAAATGCACAAGAAACTTAGAAAAGCACAAAGTTGATGTAACGAGATTTTCTCATTAACTTTCCCACCGGTATTCGAATGGTATTCGGTGAATGTCGTGAGCTGTCGTATTCCCATGACAACGCAACCAAAAACAATATGGAGGACGAAACGGTAGGAGCGACAGACAATATTGTCACCGAATTTTCAACTTACGAAGACTTTCTAGACAGCCAAATAACACCTCTAGATCTTTATTACCTCGAAGATGAAGAACTTGCAAGACAATTGGTTGAACTTGGCTACAGAGGCTCGGGAGAAGTGCTCAAACGTGAAGAATTTGAGGCTCGAAAACAAGCGGCCGAAGCGAGTCGGTTGTCGAAACGAAGTCAACAGAAAACGTTAGCCAGCTTTGGAAAAGAGCTAAAAGATCCGTTTCTAAAGGCTCTCGCACAACGTGAAGAAGCAAATCGTAGCGGCAAAATGACTTCGATTATATTCATACGAGATAAAAATTCCCGCGGTCAGGAAATTTCTGGCTACATTGATTATGCACATAGACTTAAAATTGAAGATTTTGAACCGTATTTCAGTGGGAGAAAACGGCTACTACCTAGACCATCTGATCTGAGTTTTTACAATTGGGAGACGCAGACTGCAACATCTAACCCTACGCCAAATTATCAAGTTATTGCCGAGAATGCAAGTGGACTGCTGTTCAAAAATAAGAGAGATAGGAAGGTTTTGAATGTTGATCCGAAGGCCCCGTCACCGGGTGATAATTCAGCGCGAGTTCCTTTAGAGTCTCCCAAATATGTACAGTTGGTTATATATGATCATATTACCCGACGAAAAACATGAAGAATAACATTGTCATTGAGCAATATTTAATATGAGACATATTTAGTTTCTATCACGTGAAATATCCAATTTTTAGCGAAGATAGAATCCCAATACGGATGTAAATATTTATATATGCTGTACACACACTGCTTTTATCTGTAATATTTTACAATGAAAATGTTCATAGACCACTTTTTTGAGCCTTCTTTAATATTAAATATTGTCTTGCAAGATTTTTCACTGTTTGCTGGCCATGCATGTATGTATGGACATCACCATGTTTACTGTTGAAAGGCTTCCGTCTGTAAGCTTTAATTAGGCTTAATCTTCATCATTGTTTGAAATGACAAAAGTCTGGACAAACCAATCGGAAGGTTTGCAAAAACCTGGCGTTCACAAAAATTCAGTTACAGTAAATCATCCTGCAAATTTAATTTTTCAGTGGAATTTTATTTTATTTATTTAACTTCGTCAAAAACACATACAAACGTGGCACTTGATTGGTTGGCTCCCAAGAAGATTGATAAACGTAAAGGGGCATGGTTGGCGCCGAGCAGAAAAATGTTAGATCGTTGGAAATAGGATTTTCAGAGTCTTCTCTATCTCTGTCCTTAGGCCCTTTCATTAATTCTTTCATCATGATTTGTCATCGTGTCTATGGTATCCGCGAGTCTGGACGGACTGCCGAGATTATTAATTGGACGATAAAAGCAATTTTTTAAAAAAACATATGCCTATGATATATTGGCAATTTAATAATGAAATTTCTGATATAGTGTACTTGAACTTTGGCACGGTACAATTAAGTCTGACGTCGACGAACTTATGCCGTATTTAATTTGATGAGGTTCGGCGCATGGAAAGTTCGCCGCCCAAACCCGACCTAAGAGGAAAACGTCCGGACCGGTGACAGAATTTGCACGGGAGCCTTCGTCCACTGTTTTGCCATTTCAGTCCATCAGTCATTCAAAGGACAGTAGACAACAGTAGCGTTTTCTCAGGAACATTGCTTGTAACGACCAAAAGCCAACAATGCTAAAATTTTGCTTCAAGCCATCAAGGCAAAAAACATTACTAGAAGTTGAGCGGCTTCATATGTAAACCAAAGCAAAATTTTAAAACTGTTGTGCGTAAGCCTGTGTCCGCCAAACTAGACCGCAAAATCTACTACTTTATTATGCATGGAATGAATGTAGCGGAGTAAAAAAATGTTTATCTTTGGGATTTTCAAGAAAATGCTAAGTTTTTAGCATCGTTTCTCCCCATGAAGATGTCTTGTCCACCCTTCTAACTAATTTTATTATCGATGGACCACAATGCATTGCGGTTATGGAGTTGGGTCGCTTTTTGTGAAAAGATCTATATTGGTAAAAAAATTTCCACTGCATTCGTACCCCCCTGGTTTTCTGGACACGCCTTCTGGCTATGACGTAATCGGCTTAGTTCTGTCAAAATGGCTACCGAAAAGATCGCTTGGCTTTGTTCATAATATTTGTTTTTTTCTGAATAATATCTTCAAATTTTTCAAATTCTGTAGCTTTTTGCAAACCTAAACTTTTGTTGAGACATATGTATTACTTGAAAATAGGTTATTTCGCGATATAACGCGCCAAACTGTATCAAAATCGACAAAATATGGCTCAGAACACTGTCATGAAAGTATTTGTGCAACGCGATTATTCTCGTGGAACGAATTGTCGATTCATGACAGAAATGCCAGTTGAGTTACAAGGAAAGGTAAGTATTGTTATGAAAGAGTCTTGTGTGTAAAGTAGCTACAGCTATCCGTTTGATATCATGATCTTCAATACAATCTAGTGTGATTGTTTTATTTTATTAATGTTCAATGCTCATCACCACAGTTCATGAATAATTGGTATATATATAAACTAAATTGTATGTATTGTTTGCTATATTTGGGCGTTGGCTCTATTTTCAGTTTAAGGAAGCCTTCTTTGAATGAAAAACTGAAAATATTCAAACTATGCCACAGTGAGCCACACTGGAAAATATTGTAAAATTGATCAAAATTGAATTTGCTTCACTTCCCATGTTATCTTTGTGTATTAAAATGCAAGGATTTAGGAAGCCCTGCCATTCATTTTGTGTTAAATATCAGATTACCATTGTAGTAATTGAATGCCATGGTTTATGTATGGAGTCCCTAGTGTATTTTAGGACACTCCCACCACAGATTTGTGGTAAGAAGGAATGCCAGGAAACTCCCACCAAATATCATTCTTGCAGAGATTTAGGAACATTACAATTTTTCCAAACAATGGCACAGAGCATTGTTTGCAAGCGAACGCTAGTAAAATCTAAAAGACCTGGACGTTTTGTTTGATGAATTACAAAGTGTTCCAAAATTAGAAAAACGTTTCTCACCAAAAATGCTTGTGGGAAAATGTGTCAGGCAAAAATTATAAATTGCATACTGGTATGACCTACCTGAAAAATATTGAAAACCCTTTTGAAGTTGTGAGCAAAAGCCCTTTGCTAGGGGTTCATTAGTAATATACAGTGAGAAAATGTGATATCTCCCACTACTAAAGCCTGAAAAATGGCCATTACTTAATTATATGTCGCCGTGTATTTAATCCCTTTGTGCAGTAGTGACAGAAACCGTAGCAACTTACTGAATAATATTTCCTATAAATAAGAATCCCTAGTTGAGATAAAGCAGGATGCGATAAATCGTGTACTTACATACTGGGGGATACTATGGTCTAGCTGGTACTTTTTTTTCAACCATGTAGGTATGCAGAGCTATCTGCATACTTACATTTTTCTGGTACCATAGGACTAAGCCAAGGTATTGGAGTGCCAGTCAGGCACAACTAAAAATCTTGAATTCACCTATTCACCAATAGCGACGCCATCTTGAATTTCGTGTTTAACACAATGCATTATGGGTGATCCAGGGTAATTGAACGTTTTTGAAGGGCTGTAAATCAAATATGTAGGCGAAAACACACGTTTTTATAGTTGAAAATAACAGACAATTTTTAAAAGAACTAGGAAAACACACAAAAGCTGGGAAAAATAAAAAAATCAGGATAAAATCTATAGTTTAAATCTTTGTTAGACCTAAAAAGGGAAATAATTTCAACAAAGTGCGCATAAAATTGATTTACACTCCCTCATTGGCCTCAAGAAAGTGTTTATGAAAAAAAAATTATTGTATTGTGTCTCAATACGACGTTAAAGGCTTTTGAATTTGGATTTTCACCCTGGATAACCCATAATGCATCATGAATTCAAGATGGCGTCGCTATTGGTGAATAAGTGAATTATCGCACCATGAATAAAGTAATGTTAAAATTATACAATAATAATTGTTTTTGTTTGTGGAAACACCACGTAAATTTATTACTGCATTTACGTGGTGTTTCCACAAACAAAAACAATTATATTTTATCGCCATGCAAACATTCAAAGAACTTATACAATAATAATAAGCAATTTTTATATGCAAGCACAAACAGCACTGAAAGTTCTACGAAGGAAACTCAAAGGGTTTCAATTTGTTTAGATCGATGATCAAAAATTTCTACACACAATCCAAGGAATTAATGAAATAATGGATGATGCTGAAAGAATAAGTGTTGGTTCATATTTTGAAAATTGTCTGGGATGTTTGACAGGCTACCTCAGCCTTCTTTGTTTTGAAACACAGTATGATAAGGTAAACTATTTTATTTTCTAACTCTTGACGAAGGGCCTTCGCTCGAAACGTCGAGTTTCTGCTTATTTTTTAAGGTAGTAATATAACCACTCAGCACAGCATTTTCACATTGGTACTACCAACACTGGTACAGACAGTTTTAGTAAACTATTTTAGTCTATGAATGACATAATAATGCCTTACAAAATTGTTCATGTTGCGTTTCATCCATAATTGTATTTAATTTTTCAAAAATGTAGTGTTTAAAGAGATTGACTGAATATGTGAACCAACAAAATGCTAATGTGTATGTACCACAAGGATTGATGGTTATTAATCCAATGGAGAGAGGTCTTCGAGTTGTATCCTTTGAAATACTATGATGACCAATAATAGATAATAAAATTCTTGATCTATTTAGTAATCTTCGTATTGTTAATGGTGAATTTCAATATAAAGCACCTATTCTGTGGCAGATGTGTTCAATCAATAGTTAATAACAAAATGATAAGTTAATTTTCATTCAAAATAGTAAATTAATTTTAATTCAGATTTCCATCGTATGGATAATCTTGCGTTTTTTGACAAATAGTGTAAATGAAATTGACTGATTTAGTGTAATTTTTTTCCTCTATATTAAAGTGTCTCTATTTGTCCACAATCTACCAGATCTTTGTAAAATTCTAGTGCTTACTCAGTTACTCAAACCATCCAATAATCTGATTTACATAAAAACTTCTTTTGAGAGTCTCTGATTATGACAACAAAGGTGTCTGTAGTTTTTTAAGGTAATCTTTTTGTTATGTCTTTCTGGCCAAAGTTCTTGTTATATTTTTGAGGTAGTTTGACCCTACAATCTCTCAAGTGCATGTCCTACACTGGAACCACACATTCAAAATCATTCCTTTTAGCCTAGACCAGTCCTTGCCATTTTTCGGAAGCAAATGGCTATTGCCGCCTAAAATGAAGCTATTGACAGCAATTTTGTGTGCTAGTGGTTACCAAACACTTACTATATGCTATGGAGGCATCAGTTGATTAAAGGCATTACATTCTTTTCATTCAATACATCAATATTTCAGGTTTCAAATAATGCATTAGCGCTATTAATATGAATCTTCAAATTGTCATTTTGGGAAAATACCTGCCGTCGAACACAGGAACACAGACCTCCTCTGGGAGACACTCGTGATTTTTAAAAATTGCAAGGACTGGATCTATGTGTTTTTTATTGTTTTGAATAGATTGACGAGTGATGGCCTTCTGCCTTCTTTCACTTGTAGTTTACCTCTCTTCTTTTTAGTCTTTTATTTTAGCCATACTTTTAATTTTTAAAACAATCCTTGACGAAACTCTCAGATTGAAATCTGCATACTGAACGTTGGCTCAAGATAGCATGTTTTGTTAGATTGCATGTTTTGTTAGAACACTCTGATTATAATTTCCTGGTCAAACCTAAAGTGAGCCCTGGTTATGTATCCACCTGATCTGGTTAATTTAACCAAGGAAGTCGACCTGGTCAAATTAACTAAACAATAGGTTAAAATAACCAGGAAAATTAACCTGGGGCCGGTTGTATCACAAAATTAGTAATATTCCAAAGTTTTGTTGCAAAATCTTGTAAAATGCGGAAATATAGCCTTGCGAAGTTTGCCGTTTTTCAGTCATTTTGTATTACAAACGGGAAATTGACGTCCGATTCGGGTGTTGGGCTGCAATTTCCCGTTTGTAATGCAAAATGACTGAAAATTGCAAACTTCGCAAGGCTCTATTTTCCTCATTTTACAACATTTTGCAACGAAACGTTGGAATATTACTAATTTTGTGATGCTCTTTCAGGCTGTGATGAAATATTTATCTAGACGTGCCTAGATCAAAATTTTGGTTATAAGGGGAAAGGTCTATTCATGTCTGGATCAATAGAAGTTTCCAAAATTTTGAAATAAACAGAAATGCAGAAATACATATAAACTAAAAGAGTGGGTTACATTTTAACTCAAGGTTAGAAATCCAGCTTTGAAGAACCGGCTCCTGCAAGTGCCAAGGGCCGGTTGTTGGAAAACCGACCAGCTTAAAGGCACAGTTCAGCCTTTTGAACGATGGTTTTTAAGGCGTATTTCAGCCCTTTTAATTGAAAAAACTAACTAGGAAAATCAATTATACACAATTCAAGATGAGTAAACTCAATGTTTTTAACAATAAAAATGTTTTAAAAAATGTTAAAAACATTAAGTTTGGTGATCTTGAATTATGCTTAATTGATTTTCCTAGTTAGTTTTTTCAATTAAAAGGGCTGAAATGCGCCTTAAAAACCATCGTTCAAAAGGCTGAACAGTGCGTTTAACCCGGCCTATAGGTTAACCTAAAATTCCAAAGCAAACTTTCTGGCAACTTGTTTACAAATTTGGAAATGATTCTTCATAAATCTTGTCTGGATCGATAGGAGTTTACTTCTCTGAAGTTTTGAAATAATCAAAAATGCAGAAATACGTAAATTAAAACAGCAGGTTAGGTAACCGACGGTTAGCGTTAACCCACCTTTGAACAATCGGCCCCTACAGGAGGATTAAGTTAACTTACATAGGTTAGTTCTAGATAGAAAATAGAGTGTTTTTAGAATGTACGGCCAGAATCCACAAAACATGACACGCTATTTTGCAGTCTAAACTCCAGCAATATAGAAATGAAATGCCTTCTCTGTCTAGGCTGCTATATAAACATTGTACATATATTATAGGACATGGTGAATAGTAGGTCTGAATACAGTCTGATGGATGGTGACTATTTTATAACGTGATAAAAATGAAGTAGTATGTCTAACGCATAAGACATAACAGACTGTAAATGCTGATTTATCTTGGTATTGAAGTGGGTAGCGATTAAATTTGGGCGTAGACAAGCTGCGTAGTGTTTTAATGCAGTAATCAGTACGGAATAATATAGGAGTGAGGTCCTTTTCTACGCTCAATCTAAATCGTCATCCTTTTGTAAATCAGCAAAATCACAGAAGAGATAGTTTGAATAAATAATACTGATACAGTGTCTGAAAACGAAGAAATTGCCAATGTCCTTGCCGCGTGTTCGTAAATGGATGAAGTGCAAAGATGTTAAGAAATTATGTCAGTTCGGGCCGAAGTTGCGAGTTTTGTTGTGAAATCGGCGACGTACTACTAGTCAGTACTGTATAGAGTATATAGGGATATTTAGAATTGCATTAAATAAGTACGAATTGTTTGATAAACGGGTAAGACTTAGGGCCTGTTTATATGATCCCGCCTAGACGGGACGTTTTCATGCTCAAAAGGGATGGATGGGATGTGGATGAAGTGTTTATATGGGAATTTTTCATCTCGCTTAGTAGGCGGGATCCCGGCATCTGTTGCCGAGATCCCGGCATCTGTTGCCGAGATCCCGCGGGATCATATAAACATGCACTCTTTAAAATTTGTATTACGCGCGGGATCTCGGTAAGCATCCCGTCCCGCCTGGCCGGGATCATATAAACAGGCCCTAAGTGTGGATTCAAGTATATCTTGGAAGGCCTTAGCTTGCAAAGCAGCCGTTTTTGGCCTTTTGAGTTTTGACTGATTTGCAGGCTAGGAAGGCCCATAGGAAGTATGGAATGTTACAAAAGTTCCTCTGATTGACTGAAATATCTTCTCTCTCAGAGGCGGCCTGGATTACCTTATGAAATTGCATGAACAGTAACTTTCACTTCAATATCACGTTTTATATTGCATAGAACTATTTTTCGGCAACGTGGGAAAAAAGACTACAAAAGAAATGAACAAACCACACAAACCGCAAGTGACGTTACCAAATGCTGAAAACCAATCACAACTCCTCATTATCATTGGATCCGTCAAAAGTAGTTTATTTTGCTTCCCTGCCCGATAAATGGAAATCCAACTGGGGTGTGTGATACAGAAGCAAATTAAAAGTTCAAATAGGACTTATTACCTAGGTTATATGTTTTAATAATATTCATTCCATTACTTTTAATTTTTAAATGTTACTTCTAGTTTATATCGAGGTTTATATCAGACTTTATATTCAGACTGTCCAGACTATACAATTTGAATTTCATTTTACTAAGTTTGCTTGCCTTTCATCTATGTCGCGCATTTCAAAAGGTTGTAAAGTGGGTGTTTCGGTTTTCCAACACACTTCGTTCTGCGACATGATATTTTCATTTTTACCGCAAAACAACCGGTCGCCATATTGAAAGCTTGTCGTGTATCCAATCGTGTAGACCACCTGATTCAAAAATCAAAATGCTTTACAAGGACAAGGTCCAAAAATTAAAAGACAGAGATTGACTTTATTTATAAAATGCCAGTTTTTGGCCGGACAAGACAACAATGTCAAACCATTGGATTGGTTGCAGGTTCTGCTGTTACTCTCTTTCTTGCAAAAAAATATGGACCGCGTTTTATGAAGTGTTTGCGTTTTTATTTGCATCAAAAACTGGGCAATACCGCACATGTCCAAGACAAGATCTCGGGCGAGACACCAGCTTTTAACTTGGAGTTTTTAAGACAAGTTTTAAAACTTTTAAAGATTTTAATTCCTCGCATTTGGTGCAAAGAATTCGGGCTGTTAGCTCTACATTCAGCGTGTTTGGTAATGAGGACATTTTTATCCATTTATATTGCTACCTTGGACGGTCGTTTAGTTAAAACTGTTGTTGAAAGAGATTTCACAGCATTTGTTATACGTCTTTCACAATGGCTTGGAATGGCTCTGCCTGCTACTTTTACAAATAGTATGCTCAGATATTTGGAAAGTAAGCTAGCTCTTGCGTTTCGAACAAGGCTGACTGAGTATACTCACAATTTGTACTTTTCAAGTCAAGTGTATTACAGAGTTGGCAATCTTGATAACCGTATTGCAAATGCAGATGAACGGCTGACAGAGGATTTGAGAATGTTCTGTCATTCCGTTGCACACTTGTATTCTCATCTGTCAAAACCTCTATTGGATGCCTTTATGGTTTCTCTGACATTGGATCGTATGGCAAGGAGACAGGGATCAAGTGGACGATTGCCGTTGACCATTGCGGCTGTTGTGATTGCCCTCTCTGGTCAAATTCTAAGAGCAACCTCGCCGAAGTTTGGGAGACTGGTGGCAGAAGAGTCACAACGTAGAGGGAATTTACGATTTGTCCACTCTCGTATTGTTACAAATGCCGAGGAAATTGCATTCTATGATGGTGCCAAGGTAGGGCTATTCCTTTACCATTAATCTCCCTTTCCTTTTAATCTCCCTTTCCTTTTAATACCCCTTTTCCCATCAATCCACCCTTCTTATTAATGCTCCCTTTCCCATTAAACTCCATTTCCTGTTAAGCATTCCTTTCTTGTTACCCCCTCCCATTAGTCCCCCTTTCCTATTTATCCCCCATTTCCTATTAATCCCCCATTTCCTATTAATCCCCCCTTTCCTGTTAATTTTCTTTTCCTGATAATCTCTCCTTTCCATTACTGTCGTTCCAATTGAAGTGTTCCTCAAATATTGATTCAATACATTACCTCGGGCTGACCAATTCATTTCATCAAGTTCCTCGAAATATTCATACACTTCCTAGTATAATTGTAAACTTCCTGTTGAATAGTTTGAATGCACCAATCACCTTTGTTGTTTGTGCAACTAACCAATCATAAATAGAAAGGAAGTGACCAGAAATGATCAAATACTTGGAATTGGCTCTTTCACAAGAAGTGTATGAATATCTCGAGGAACTTGATGAAATGAATTGGTTAGCCTGAGGTAATGTATTGAATCAATATTTGAGGAACACTTCAATTGGAACGACAGTAATCCCCCTTTCCTATTAATCCCCTTTCCTACTAATCCCCCTTTCCACTAATCTCCCTTTCCCATTAATCCCCTTTCCTGTTAATCTCCTTTCCTGTTAATCTCCTTTCCTATTAATCTTTCTTTCCTGTTAATCTTTCTTTCCTATTAATCTTTCTTTCCTTTAATATCCCTTTCCCATTAATCTCCCTTTCCCATTAATCTTCCTTTCCCATTAATCTCCCTTTCCCATTAATCTCCCTTTCCCATTAATCTCCCTTTCCTGATAATGTCCCCTTTCCATTAACCCCCCTTTCCATTAATCCCCCTTTCCTATTAATCTCCCTTTCCTCTGTTAATCTCCTTTCCTGTTAATCTCCTTTCCTATTAATCTCCCTTTCCTGTTAATCTCCTTTCCTGTTAATCTCCTTTCCTATTAATCTTTCTTTCCTGTTAATCTTTCTTTCCTATTAATCTTTCTTTCCTTTAATATCCCTTTCCCATTAATCCTTTCCTATTAATCTCCTTTCCTATTAATCCTTTCCTATTAATCTCCCTTTCCTGTTAATCCCTGCCATTAACCCCTTTCCATTAGTCCCCTTTCCTATTAGTCTCCTTTCCTGTGTCTCCTTTCCTATTAATCCTTTCCATTGGCCTTTCCATTAATCCCCTTTCCATTAGTCACGGCACCTGTTAGTCTCCTTTCCTCATTGATCTCCTTTCCTATTAGTCCTTTCCTATTATTAATCCCTTTCATTATTTGTTTCCATTAATCCCCTTTCCTATTAATCTCCCTTTCCCTGTGTCTCCCTTTCCTATTGTCTCCACTTTCCTATTAATCTCCCTTTTCCTATTAATCTCCCTTTCCCATTAATCTCCCTTTCCTGATAATGTCCCCTTTCCATTAACCCCCCTTTCCATTAATCCCCCTTTCCTATTAATCTCCCTTTCCTATTAATCTCCCTTTCCTATTAATCTCCCTTTCCTATTAATCTCCCTTTCCTATTAATCTCCCTTTCCTATTAATCTCCCTTTCCTAATAATCCCCCTTTCTATTAATCTCCCCTTTCCCATCAATCCCACTTTCCTATTAATCTCCTCTTTCCCATTAATCTGCCTTTCCTATTAATCCCCCCTTTCCAAGATGCCTCCTTCAGGAGGGGAGTTCTTAAGAGAGAATTAAATGTATGCATCATCAAGTCTGAAATGTCAATAAAATAATCCTCTCCCTTTAATATTGTTGTCTTGAATAAAGGTAGAGTATTCATTACTATGGAATAGCTACCAATCACTTGCCTCCCAGATGGAGTTACTCTTTAATAAACGTCTTTGGTACATCATGCTAGAACAATTTCTGATGAAATACATTTGGGGTGCAGCTGGTTTTGTCATGGTGGCTTTTCCTGTGATGTTTGGAAACAGTAAGTATATCTTATTTGCTTTAACCCATCGAGTGTGTTGATTGTAAAATTGTAAAATCAACCTTGTGCTATTTTTCAAAGAAACGGAAAATGAACATGGTGGTGGCATAGGCGAAAGAACTCGCTTCTTTACAACATCAAGACAACTGTTAGTGTCAGGAGCTGATGCTATTGAAAGAATTATGTCATCTTATAAAGAGGTGAGGTATCCAAGTCACATTCCAGAATTCTTGGAAGCTTGTTTATGTTATTTAGAGGTTCTTTGTTATGCCTACAACGTAATCAGACATGATAATTTTTTCAGATCACAGAACTAGCTGGATATACTTCCCGTGTATCGGAAATGATAACTGTTTTTGAAGATCTAAAGAAGGGTAAGTATTGCCGCAGTGTATCTAAGGCTCTTGACAATCAACCTTTGTCAGATGAAATGATAGATGATATTGATGATGATGATATTGATGATGATATGGTAAAGATCAGTGCAGGTCACAGGCATGGGGAAGTTGTTGATGTTGCCAGCTTGCCTGGTGGGGAGATTTATGATTCGGAATATCATATCAATCTTTCTGAAGTGCCTATAATAACACCTTGTGGTGATGTGGTGGTGTCCAAATTATCATTTGAGGTATGTAAATCCTGATACATGTAATGAGCTAAATCCCAACAAGTGACCTTAATCTTTATGTAACAATTTTCCTTTCTTTGGAATGTTTAAGTAGTCCTCAGCAGGAAGTGTTGGGCATTATTGTTTTTTTTTTATTGGCATATTTGTAATAGCCTCACAGCCAAGTACCTGAGTGTACGAGCTTCTACTCGGAAGAACGAAAGTAATTTAGTCAATTTAATTTTTGTACTTAAAACTTGTAGCTTCAAGCAAACATGCATCTACTCATCACTGGGCCAAATGGCTGTGGAAAAAGTTCATTGTTCAGAATTCTCAGTGGGTTATGGCCAATTTATAATGGCAGAATGAGCAGACCTCATCCTAAGCACATGTTTTATATCCCTCAGAGGTACAGTAGAACATGATATAATTTACCAGGAGATAGACACCCTGTTGTTTAGCATACTCTCATTTTCATTATTTTATATTTTATGCACTAGTTACCTTGCTATATAACGAACATCTTTGCAACAGAGACCGTTATTTAAGGCAATGTGCAAAAGTTCGAAAACAAACCATGCAAGCAAAAAGCACCAAAACGAGGCTAGTCAGGCTTGTTTACAGTTTGCCAAACCTAGTGTAAACTTCAGTATTTTTAATATTTAATTTCCCAAAGAGAATACAAGGTATTACTATATTTATTTAGTCATGAAGTATTTTATAAGACGGCAGAGATCACATTGGTTGAAATTAATTTCCGAATAAAAAAGAATGACAATTTTTAACGAATCGGTCTGTTGTTGCTTCAACTTTTTTAAACGAAATCCAAATTCATTTCCCATGCAGGCCATATATGACGTTGGGCACCCTACGTGATCAGGTGATCTACCCAGACTCCAGGGCGGATATGGAAGAGAAAGATCTGAAAGACAGTGATTTGGAAGACATTCTTGGCATTGTTCATTTACAACATGTAGTACGGAGAGAAGGAGGTGGGTTTTCTCGTTATTTTTAGGAAGTATTAATCGATCAATTGAAGCATACGACACTCGATAAGTTGGCGCCGTATCAACTGCCTCGTTCTTTAATAAGTTCCGTTTTAATGATCTAGGGGCCAGTTGTTCGAAGCTGCATTAGCGTTAACCCTGGGTTAAAATTTAATCTGCTGTTTTAGTTTATATAAGGAAACTCCTTCTGATCCAGACAAGATTTCTGAAAAAGTATAATTTATAAACAAACTGTTTTATAAACAATATTGCTTTGAATTTTAGGTTAACCCAGGATTGGACTAATCAACTTTCAAAGCTGAATTAGCGCTAACCCTGTGTCAAAATTGAACCCGCTGTTTTTGTTTGGGTACATCTGCAAATCCATTTAGTTCAAAACGTCAAAAAACAATACATCTATTGATCCAGACAAGATTTGTGAAAAATATCTCCATGTTTATAAACAAGCTGTTGGGAAGATTACTTTAAAATATTTCGTTCACCTAGGCATTCGCGTACCCAGAGCCCTTCTTACGCGTGGTGCGACGAGGGGCTCTGGCCAAATCCATAACCGGATACCATAAAAAACATGGTAAGAAAACAATGTCCGGTGTTAGAACTAGCCAATCAGATGCCAGTTCGGAATATGGATTTGGCCAGAGCCCCTCGTCGCACCGCGCGTAAGAAGGGCTCTGGGTACGAGAACGTCGCCTAGGATGAAGCCAACCTCGTTCCCAGGCTCTTCCCTCTTGTGAAGGAAAGACCAGGGCTTGGGCTGGTCACGTGCCACGCAGATTTTGAAGCTGGCCGGCTTTTGAACAACCGGCCCCTGGGGACATTATATCCAGGACATCTTTAATTCATGTACTGAAATGCATGTCTCAGGACAACAAGACACTTTACAGAACGAAGCAGTTCTATCACAGGACACATGTTCTATACAGCGCTGTGGGCCTATTGGGGGTCGTATACTTCATCTGATCTGGATTTGTAGAATTTCGTAGTCACGTGGAGAACGAGAAATTACAGTGAGAACACGGACCCTTAGACGAGCATTTCTGCATAATTTTGAATCTTTACACAATCTGTGTCGCCAGTTGGCTTCTTATTAGACCATTGGGTTAGACATCGCAGTTTATTGTAGAATACTAGACAGATTTAGATCGATGATGCGGACGTCAAAGACGACGTGAAAATGGTGTGTTTCATGTGTGGATATGCCACGCTATTTTTACGTTGTCTTTGACGTCCGCCTCCGCGATCCACCTGATCTCCACATTTGAGATAATCGTTGCTTGAAGGGCATCATTTCTCACTCTTGCATAAATCCGTGGCAACGTATTTAAACCAAATTTGTTTTGAACAGGTTGGGATGCTACAGGTGACTGGAAGGACATTTTATCTGGGGGCGAAAAACAGCGAATGGGAATGGCAAGATTATTTTATCAAAGGTGTAGTACACAATTTTGTTAATGAGAAATAACCAGCAGTTTTCATATTTGAACAGTCTGAGCCAAACAAAGAGGAGTCTTGAGCGATGGGGGTCCTTGATAAATCTCTTCTTCGATGGGGGGGAGGGTCCTTGATAAGTTGGGCTAAATATTACTGAAATTTTGCTGTTAATTTTTTTTGCAAGGCCACAGTTTGCACTGCTGGATGAATGTACGAGTGCTGTGAGCATTGATGTGGAAGGAAAGATATATCAAGCAGCCAAAGATCTTGGCATTACATTGTTGACTATTTCACATCGTGCTTCTTTGTGGTAAGTCTTTACGGAATAATTTATTTAGCCACAATTTGCAATCATTGCCGGTTCTGAAATATATTTCAGAGCTTTTTAGATTTACCTTATTTTATAGCGCATCCACCTTCTTCAATTTCTTTCATAACTGATCTCACATACACGAAAATGAGGAACTATAGCCAAGATAACGTACTTTTCAGAGGGGTGTATTTGGACAAAGCGTTTATCGTTGTGTCGGACGGTTATCTATAAAGCCCTGGGAATGTCAGTACGCTGATCTACCAAAATATTTACTGTTTACTTTCCAGGAAGTTCCACACACATTTGCTTCAGTTTGACGGTGAAGGTGGCTGGCGTTGGGAGGTCCTCGATACTGCGACACGACTAACATTACATGAAGAGAAACAACAGCTGGAATCTCAACTCTCTGGAGTTCCCAAAATGCAAGAAAGATTGAAAGAATTATGCAATGTACTTGGAGAAGACTCGGTACTATGCCCCAAGTAAGGTATGTTGTTGAAGATAGAGTTCTCTCATTCTGTACTCTGTCGTAAGTACCTGAGGTGTGTCACTGCTATTGGAGATAGATTTGATGATCTCGGATTCTGTACTTTCTCGTGAGTACAACGTGCCACTGTTGTTGGAGGAAGCGTTTAAAGACCTTCACTGAACATAAATATGTTTGGAGTGGATATTTAATTTTATATTTAATCAGTGGATTTTAATCCGCTGTTAGTAAACTTTGTCTACAGAAGAGAAGAATTTCTTGCAACTTTTGTGGCTGCAATAGAGCGGGAATGAATATCGCAAGGGAATTAGTTCGGATCTATATTATTTGCAGCAAACAAGGCTGTGGATTCGTGGAATGGTTTAATGTGTCTGTGTAAGCAGACTCTTTTATTTTTGGTATAAATCAAAGTGTTTTTACTCTTTGTTTCGCATGTGAATGGTTAACAAGAGTAGTCGGTATTTGCAATTTTTCCAATTCAATTAAATGATATTAATAAAAAGTGGAATAACTATATGACTATTAGCATTATATAAATCGAGGTTAAAAGTCTTCAATGTTGTGTGATTTTTATAGAAATTTTTATTAGTCGTACTGTATAAATGTTGCATATATTAATGTTTGCAGTTATATTAAATTTACGTCGTGATTAAGTAAAGAGAGCTCAGGGCAGTCCTGGAAAATGTCTGGTAGTGCCAGCAGCAATGCTGCCAGGACGTTTTAACAAAATATATTCGCAGGAAATTTCCTGACATCTTGGAGGAAATTTGTGTCATCTTATATACCGGAATGCCAAATAATTTAAGTCGAGTTTGTCTTGTCACAATGTGTGGCACCATTCGTTCTTTGAAATCTACATATGCACGAAGTTTTATATTTGACTTACACAGGAAAATATTATTTTTGCATGGATTTTGGTGGTTTGGCGAAGAACTCAAAATGGCAATCCAACAATGCGTGCTACGGTAAGCCTTAGAACTGCGCAGATAGTTCGTACGAAAGGATGGTCCGTCGGTTTGCCGCGTTTATACAAAGACGAATTATCAGTCCAACTATCCCTTCTTCGCCGACGTTCATCCAAACTGATCATCCGTCTCTATTGACCATCCGATGGATAGCGCTATCCGGCAACCGACGTCAGATATGCCCCCAAAGCCTAACCACAAATATGGCGGCCTTAATGAACGGGAAACTAAAGTCAATATAAAATTAAAAATTCAAGTCCCAAATTTCAGATCAAATACATGTGTACATTTTACATAGACTATATATATCAAATCGGCAGCAGTAACACATACAATAGAGGAATTTAGATTGGACTATAGGAGTACGACTGCAGGGACCACATTTCACTAGCAAGCATGGAATGCAAAGTTGTGGAGGTAGTCAAATCCCCAGAACACTAATCAGGGTGTCCACCCTTTGGTGAAGGTGAGATTCAAGGCCTTTTCCAGGACTTTTAGGTCCCTTTTTCAGTAAATTCAAGGACCTATAGAACTGGGAAAAACTTTGAAAATAGCACGGATTTGCCCCTCTTTGATTCAGTTTATTCAGTAATTTTAATCAAAATCACTAATGTTAGCACAGCTGGAGGTTAAGGAAATTAATTTCAGGACTTTCAAGGACTTCTACTAATTTTCAATGACTTTCCAGTCCTGGAATTTTTTCCTTCCAATTCAAGGACTTTCCAGGATTTTCAAGGCCCGTGGACACCCTGGCTAATATTAGAGCATCTAATTAAATCATTAAGAAATCAAATCACGCTTTTTTGGTTGGATTCAGTGAGCTCTCTCTCTCTAAATATATATCATCTGGAGCGAGAACTCGAGTCCAAAAAGAGAAGCCAAAATGGCGGAAATTGAAGAGCTATTGGCTGATTTGGATGTCGGTTCCAGTCCCTTTCTATCGTTCCCATCTGCGCGGTTAACACGAAGCTGGCAAGGAGTGTGCCGAAATTTCGTATTTTGACCTCGATTTAAAAAATAACACTATATGGTTTTGTGAACTGAAAACTTGTTTAGCGATACTGTCCGTTAGAAAAAACTGAAATTAGCTCGGGAGAATGGTATCTGAACTGTTTTCGACCTTCATAGCTATTGGACGTCAATTTCCACCATCTTTACTTTTCTCACAGGTCAATTGCTCCAGATATATATAGCGCTCGCTGGTTGGATTATGGATTTCCCGACATTTGTATTTTTAAAAAATAGTTTTAAAAACCATGTTTGTTTTTTTTCTCACCGACCATATTTTACATTTAGTATTTATTTTCCGAGCACGACACTCAGAAATATAAAATTTGCGAGAATAAAGTCAAGCTGACATGTTGGCTAAACCTTAAACACCACTTCAGTGTTCAACACGCATTGTCTTGACTTATAGATGTACATGGTATTAGACAATTCTTCATTTTTATTTTCCCTTCCGCCTTTTAATAATGGCGAGCCAAATCCATAATCCAACAAAAAATAAACGTGGCCTTAATTCAAGCCCGTTTTCAAAGTATACAAACTTTCAATGTTAACATACGAGTCTTGAATGTTACCAAAATGGGCACCATCCAATATAACCCTGACATAGATTCTCATAAGATGTTGCTTGATCAATCAACAACTCGACCTGTGTTTTCACGTCTAACACATCACGGTTTGGAAAGTCGTTCCCAGTCAACTTATCACGCACGCGATTGATAATGGATACTGCTTTCTTATTCAAGGCTTCAGGCTCGCGATTTCCGTTGTCCATGGAGTGTAACTGCTGTATGTTTGTCGTCATTTTCCTGTTCGGTACTTCATGTTGCACGCTTTCTAAGAGATCCGAGCCACTGTCCGCTATAGAGTCCGAGCGAGCTTTAGATTTCTTTGCTTTAGGTGCGGTGTCCATTAGACGCCAGTTAAGCAGAGGATCGTATACAAATGCTTCTAACACTGCCATAACACTGTCTTTATTTTCACGGAGAACGCTCATTACACGTTGGCATGTCAGGCGATAGTTACCATCAATGCCTTGAGAAAAATAGATAGTGTTTTACATACCGTAAATATTTCATACAAAATCAATGCGCCAAACATCCATCACATATTGGGAAATTAAAATATTTGTTACATTATTTATTTGTTACATTAGATACTTTCAAATTAACCATTACACATTGCCATCACGTATCATCACCATCGCACCAGATAGTCAACAGAATAACCATCATAACAAAAAATACCACCCTGGACATCAGAAGTACCATTACCGAGCCATGTGATGGTAAGTACCATTACCTACCATCGGTGATGGTACCATTAACTACCATCACAACACCACCATCAACCACCTCAACAGAACAACTACACAATAATACCATCAACATCAGAACTCTCACTACGTACCATTTTTACCAAACCACCTTGATAGAACAATCACCAACCACAAATAATACCATTAACCACCACCACCACCATCCTTACCTGTGACTTCCATTGCATTGATCAACATTCTTGTCAATCGGAAGGGAATTTTCTCCGGGAACTTTTCTCGTGTCATAGCGACTTCGAAGCAATCGCCAAAATCGATGTGAAGAATCTTGCCTGTGAGACGGTCCAACATAAGGTTCGAAGGATGTCGGTCTCCTAGTCCCAAGACATAGCCAACCATGGACATAACGGCCAAAGAACGGGTGTAGTTTGTACGACGGTCAAACCAGACTTCAGAGCTTGGACTTTTGAGCCACAAGAGTTTGGCTAAGTCATCACCTTGGGTATTTGCTAGGGCTTGCTCAAATACTTCAACCTGCAATATGAAAATAATGTTGAGAATTGACATATATTTACTTGATGTTTGTGGTGTTACTCTGAGTGTGCATCCACACCGGGCAAGCTGAAAAGTTTTCCTGACCACGGTGGGAATAGAACCCGCGACCTTTGGGATACTAGTCCAATGCTCTACCAACTGAGCTACGAGGTCAAGTCGGTTCGACTAGTATCCCAAAGGTCGCGGGTTCGATTCCCACCGTGGTCAGGAAAACGTTTAAGCTTGCCCGGTGTGGATGCACACTCAGACATCATATTCACCTGAGTACATGACACCAACACACACACAAAATGTATAATATATTTACTTACCAAATTAGTATAAATTAATATAGTCAAATTATTAAAGTAAATTAGAATAGTCAAATTATATAGATAAATGTTTAAAATTGACATATGTAATTTTTTAACATTACGTGCCAATGTAGACTCGCCCCACAAGCTGAGTCCGGCTACGACATTGACTTGTTAGAGAAGCTTTCGGATCACTGGTATTTTGTTACACATATAAGTGAAAAAGGTTCTAATATAAAAATGAAGTATTTTTCGATAGGCACCTCACAGCTGGTCAGACCTCCTACAATTGAAGGAATGTTCTCTAAAGAACGAAGCAGGTTCCTGGCTTTAAATATAAAATAATTTGTCAAATCGTTTTCGAGAAACGAGAGACTACCAGCAATTTTTGAAACCATTCAAAACTCCCTGTATTTTTATTACATGTAAAGTTTTAACCACGCGTTTCCTGGCATTCCTGCTCGTTATTAATTAAGCTAGTTTTGTAGGACGCGAGTTCAGACTTGTGACTTGCCTCGTCTGGAATTAAACATTTAAGATCGAGTCCTGTACAAGTCCGAATCTTATTGTCTAGGGAAACAGAATGTTTTATGGACCCAAGACTACCAATAGTGATTGTTATAGCTGGGAGGGGTGTACACACCTTTTGCATTAATGTGAGGTGGTCAAAATCTGGCGCCATTCTTAACATAATCCGATGTTCAATATTCAATAATATCTTCTTCTTCTCGCGATAGTCCCGAATGAGCGCGTGGAGGGTGTCACAATGCGGGACCCAGCCTATGAGACCGGAGTTTGTAGACAGTGGAATGACGGAGTAACGCTGGATACTCAAATGTCGCTTCGAGGTGGTCGGGTCTTTGTCCAACAGTGTGTTGACTAGACCAAACAACTGCATGACACGTTCATCTTGGCGAAGATCCTCATGTCCTATAAAGATAAAAAGTATTGCTAAAGAAGTAGCTACAAGAATCGTCTGAGTCCGGTTGTATGTCGCTTTTCGACCGTTTAGAATATATTACTCACTCTAGTAATATAGTCCAGGGGCCGGTTGCACATAGTGATTTAACAAAGGTTAAAAATCACTATCCGGTGGATAGCGGGTGGTACAACCAAGCTCTGGAATGAATTACTTGTTTTTAACTCATTATTAGGCTGTAATTAGCTGAAATAAGTTAGAATGTAGTTAAAATAAGACTAAAGTGGGTGATTAAAGTAACTAACCTTTCAATAAGAACATGAACTCTGCTCCATTGCTGCCAGTGATGGCCAGTTTCCTTGGCCGTTGCTTTGAAATGATGACATTCAGTGATGAGTGGACATGACCTATGTGAATGACGGGTTTATGAGGTTCATACGTGCCTGGGACAGCTAGTTCCAGATCTCGGGACATGAGCAATTTTGGTGAGACGTACTGCAACTCCAGTGAGGTAAGCTGAGGTAACTGCTTGGCAATCTTACGGAACACGTGATAGTACAAATCCCATGCTTGGGTTAGATCTTTTACGTTTCCAGATCGTTGATACTTCTTACACCATTCTTGGGCTTCCATCAAATCGCGCGCATGTGCTTGGCTGAACGAGGTCTCCTTTAGTGTCTGTGGTCCGCGTTCCATCTTAGAATGTAACGGTTCCAAAACAGCAAACATTCCTTTCACGTTTTTTTCACCGAAATAAAGTCGTGAGGCTTCTTCGAGTCCTTCGTGCCAAAGTTCATGCCATAAGATGGCGACGCGAATCAATTCTTCACTGACCATCATCGCTTGTTGCACCAACACTTGACTATGTTCACACATGTTGTTCAAGATCTGATTGGCTGCGTTGTATCTGGCGGGACTTGCCGACTTCGAGGCGACAGTTAACGGGTATATAAGAGCCTGAGGATGCTGTTTACCAATATCAGTTAACAATTGCTGTACAAGACGGGCAACCAGCTCCCGAGGTGTGTCAATTCTGGCGATGAGTTGTGGAATAACTTGTAGCCAGGTATCGATTTCGATTGTTTTCATACCCTCCACGATGGCATCGTAAACATTCGTTAGTTCTCCGAAGTCGAAGGCCAGAGTTAGCAATCTCAGGGTGTCTTGAAGTGAATTTCCTGGACTAGAAAGCGCGATTGATTTGAAGAAACTTTGAACAGCTGGGACGGCATAGTTGACGATCGGATTCGTTGAATCATCTTTATCATCGGGTAAATACTGTCGATTCTTGTAGTACAATACAGCTTCAAAGTTCATAAAAGCCCACTGATGCCATGCTTTATACCACGTCTGATCGTTCTCTGTTGCGGCCTTGTAGTGTTTCAAGATCATCGGGATAGTGTCTTCATTAAAGCCAGCAAGATCGGTCTGCCAGTCACCGAGTTTCAGATAACCTCGAGCTAGGAGTTTCAACAATTCTTGTCTTTTCTGTTCGTCCTGAGGGCTGATTGACTGCAAGGCTTGCTGGTGCAAAGTTGTTTGCACGAAATGCTGGAGGTGTTGAAATGCTTCCTGCTTCTGTCCGTTGCGGTACATATACTTCATATAGGCGAAGGTAACCTGTGGATATGTGGTGGGTAAAGGCTCATCTGGGTTCTTCGAGGGATCTTTATCCAGAAGCATAACTAAGGTTTTGTGACTTAACGCCAGGTGGCCGCTCTTTCGACAAAGACTTGAGTATTTTAACCAAGACTGCATGTCTTCTTGAGGACTCAACACTAAGGATCGAACTTGAAGGATTTTATGCCAATCTTCAACGACTTTCTGACATCCTTGTAGTCTGTTCCACCAGGTGAGCTTGATGGTTTCTTGTCGTTCTTGTACAAGCTTGTATTGAATAATTTCCTCCAGTTCGGACAACATCTGTGCATTCACGACTGCTCCGTATGCACGATTATAACTCTCACCAGCTCTCGCAGTTAACTCGGTATCCAGGACATCTCGAGCGGCATCGATACATGTCTGAGCTTGTTGAAAGTGATCTTGATGAAGGGCCATGACTGCGCGGTAAAATGCTCCGTCTAATGTCTCGCGTGGAATAAGACACGTGTATTCCTCCATGCTTTCCCAGTTACCAAGACCCCATGCAGCTGCGGCCGCCATGCGTGCCATGTCTTTACGGGTATCATCGCTGACATCCGGCCACTTTCGACAAGCAACTTTATGGAGTTCTCCCCACTCTCCCAAAGCTTCGAGACATCTCATCTTTCCCAACGTGTGTTCTATAACCTCTGGGTCTTCTTCCAGTTTCTTCTGGTAAGCTTGTAAAGCATTTTCCCATTCGTGAAGCTTCTCGTACCAACGTTCTTTCACTTTCAGATCTTTCATCTTCATATCAGGACCATGGTCTTTCATGGCATACGACAGGATACCATAGGCAGCTTCAGGTTGTTGTAGCTTGTTGTTGATGCTAATTAACGCTTCAAGTGTCTCGGTGTTTGGACCGTTGTGGAACTCCTGTTCTTTGTAATGAAGAGCTTTGGCATAACCTCTAGACTTCGACGCACACTGACCAAGCAATTCTCCACTCAGAGGCAATGATCCGATATCGGTATGCTCCATAAACTCGGCCAGGTTTAACAAAGTTTGCGTCACTTCAGGGATATTCTGAGATCTTAAGGAATGTTCGAGGTTCTTCACGAGTTCATTTTGCATCTCCTCATGAAGTTCACACCAACAGGACACAAACGATGCGTTTAGCAAATCTCTGGCAAGCGGTGGATGGGATTGAGCAAGAGCCCAACAAGATCTCAATGGAGGTGAAGGGGACTCTTTAAGGAATTCCAGACTGAGGCGACGAAGCCATTCCAACCAATCATCTTTCGAGACACATCGTGCGGAAGACCACGCTCTTTGTAGACTATTGACGGTCATCTGAAGCTTCTTAAAACCAGTTTCGACAACATTTGATGATTCGGAACTTTGAGAACTACGACTAGATCTCGTCGATTTAAGGAACGGCTCGTCTTCCCAAAATGACATCGTCGACTCTCGCTGGATCCTAGCTACAGTCACATCATACCTATATTAGGTTAGAATTTAAATTTTTAGCTAAATTTAAAGCAAAGGTAGGTTGTAATTAAGAAATTTAGATGGTTAATCCAAGATTTCAAATTTCAATCAAAATCACGAATTATATAACTCTAGCAAACTGTCAACATTGCATCAAAAGCGGCTTGCCCACAAAAATGGAAGGTTTAAAACTGGTTTGAGTTTTGAAACCCAATTTGAGTTCAAAGGGGGAAAGTTTGAAATGTGCTTGATGAACGACCGAAGAACAAATCGATTTGTTCAACGGTTGACCTTCCCGGACTGTCTCGGTCACTAAACTTTTTTGCGACATGAACATATCATGCATGATTGATTTCATGTATTATGTACATCATATTATTTTGTACTTCGGATAGTTCATACAGCGGATTTAAACTTTCCCCCTATGAATTCAACTCGCGTTTTGTGAAATGTCTCAACGATACATGAAAACAAAAATCTATAAATGAAATTACTGTACTATAAACTGTAGTTTTAAGAATTATTCGTTCAAAATAATGAACAATTTAGAGCCGACCAGTACACACTTGATATCCAACGTGTATATATATATAAAACCATTTACACGAAAACCATTTGGGAATTTTTACTAAGCACCGATTCTAAAATTTTATTTACCTTTTGTGACTTATTTTGTGCTTCACCATAACCTTGTTCACCATTGGGATAAAAGTAATGAATTTCTTTCCTAGTTGACTGACTAGGGCACAGAGTGTTGCGAGTGCTGGTACACGCATCTCTGGCGCTGTGTCAAGGGTACGGACAATAGCATGAATGATTCGGCTCACAAAATCGGTAAGATCAAGCTGCTCACAAAGTTTTTCTATTGTTTTAAGAGCACTGCTACGCACGTTATTTGAGATATCGCTGGAATCAAAGAGCTTCACAACTGGTGGGATCATTAGATGAAGATAGTCATCCAAGCTTGAGCCGAATTTCTGAAATGCAGTCAGGAGTTTCAAAGTGTAGATCCTATTCTGCGAGTTGTCATGCATGAAAACCTTCAAGATCTGTGGAATAATTTGTGGCAAGTAGATCTTAAATTCTCCGCCCATGGCCACACAAATCGTCTCAACAAGTGGGATCAGGGTTTGAAGTGAACTGTCCATTGTCCAGTGCTCTTTGATCAGGGTGAAGATCTCATCCAAATGGCTGCGGATGTGCTGCTTCACGATACCAATTAGCATGCCTAGTTGTTGAAAGACATAGTCGCGTAAGGATGTTTCACATGTTCGTATGACAGTCAAGTACGGAGGCATAACTTGAGGGAGGTATGTGACACATTTCATACCAATACTGTTAAAGATGAAAGTTACAGCTTGAATAACTTTTGAATGTTGCGCAGACAACGATGGATTACGCATGATTCGCATTAGCGCACCCAATGCTGCCAAAGGATAGAACTCATCCAGCTGTCCACTTCCCATGTTCACTAAGATCTCACTTGTTGTATTGTCCATTGATTCCATGTTCTCACCAGTATCTTGGCTGACTCCAGAATCAATACGAACTCCTCCAGTCTGATTCAGCTTGTGCTTGTATGGGTCCAAAGCACCAAGGAGTCCTAAAACTCGGATTGCTTCCTTACGAATGCCAGATGCTTGTTCCGTCTTCAGGAAGTTCAGGAGAACATCAAGCAGGTTGGGATACTTTTGGTACGGTTCAACAACGTAACCTGTACTTTCAACAAGTTGTCCCAACGTCCACAGTGCAATTTCACGTTTGGACAAGGACGATGCATCTTGTAACATGTTAATGATGATGGGGAATAGTTCGTTAAGCCATCTCTTCATTTCTGTGCCACACACCTGAGCATGTTCACCAACAGCTGATAAAACACTCGTCACAACATTTGGATCTTGGTCTTGGAGTTTAGGAATGAGCGCTTTAAGAATCGGTATCATGTAAGGTCGAATTAGGCGATGTGCGTTCCGAACTAAGTGGCCAAGCATCTTTGCACTTTGTTCTTTGTTTCTTCCCACACCACTGTACTCAAGTTCAGTGAGAATCTGAATCAGTGTCTTCCTCAATGTTGGCATAATGTACGCAGGATTCAGGCCGCTGAGACGCCCAATGGTACAAATTGCGACTTCACGGATCTCAAATTCTTCATCATTCAAAGCTACAAAGAGCTGCTCCAGGCATTCAGCTTGAGCCAAATGAGAATCAAATCTTTCATCTAATGAGGACAATACACAGAAACGGATATCAGGGTCTTCATCTGTTATTCCAACCAAGAGAAGTTTCTCCAAAACTTCTGAGACAAGCTGTTGTAAAGCTGGGCTGATTGGTCCAGTTGTTAGTGGGGCATTAGGGACAATCATCGGGTGTACAGAAGGTGACAAGAGTCTCGAACATGTTCGAACAGCTTCCATACGAATATCCTTGTTCTCGCTGGCAAGAAATGATTCTGAGCAGTGCCTGATCAATTTATTATATATCAACTGATGACCATCAAAGTCAAATGAACCAAGTGTCCTTAGAGCCAAAACAATGTTAGATGTTTCAGTTTGGTCGGTTGACAAAGCAGTGCCTGCAGGAGTAGTTGGCTGGCTTGAACTTTTTGGTTGGGTTGATCGAGATGACCGACTTCTTAGAATTTGTGACAATATTGTCAACAAACCATCTTGGATGCTTTTCTTCAGTTGAGTACACTCTCGAGCAAGATCACATAAACAAGCGGTCAAAGCAGGACTGAGACCAACA
The DNA here is from genome assembly GCA_902702795.2 of Paramuricea clavata. NCBI lineage: Eukaryota > Metazoa > Cnidaria > Anthozoa > Malacalcyonacea > Plexauridae > Paramuricea > Paramuricea clavata. The sequence goes on from CACRXK020000004.1 coordinate 136,074, forward strand.
GATAACATGGGTTGCAGTAATTCTTTGAGTGGGTTATAGATGCTCTTTCCAGCAGCTCTTGCCAGACAACTGATACATGCAAACACCATTGGGTCAACTGAAAGTTGACGCTTTGATTTATGACCAGTGTCTTTCATTGGTAATGCTTGTTTGATTTGATCTAACGTCATCTTTGATAACAACTCCAGATCCTTTCTTTGATTTCGGACAGCTAGGATGACAAGACCATTGGCTTTGAATGCAGCAGATCTTTCCTTCTCACGTCTGAATGCACCAGATAGGTATTGAATGGAATTTTTTAGATAGCCCTTGTGAACAAACTTTGTTGGATTAAATGACGCCAACTGTGGCAACAAAACCAGAAGCGCTTGCTGTATCAAAGAATTACGGTAACCTCGGAACTTGAACACAAGTTGACACATCTCATCAAATTTCTCTTCCAGGTATTCTCGGCAGATTCGACTGTGACAATGGTGGGTATCATTGATGGAGTTTCCAGTCAAGGTCACATCCAGGTGGTGCTGTGATTGACTACCACTTTGTTGAAGAATTCGGCTCTTGAGTGGTGAGGAACCAAGTTTGTCCACGCTTGTTAAATCTTCTGAATGATCCGAGTAGGTGTCTTCTAACTCCTGACGATGTCGTTCACCTTCTATACAAGATATCCTGATAAGCTCATTGATAAGCAACAATGATCCATGGGCTTTATCTTCTTTGGTTAACATTATCCCCTTTTCTTTTGTGGTTGTTGTATCTTCAAAGCCATTTTTTGCTTGCTCGTAAATTTGACTATAACAAGACTGCTTCTGAGTTTGCTTTGTTTCTCTCTGTGCCAGTATGATCAAACAAGCACGGAGCGCTTCTACTGCACCTTCACGGATTTCTTTCTTTGGGTCTCGAACAGCACCAAAAATATTATCGAAAAACGGTTGGACTTGTTGGAAGAAAAATGTAGGGGCGTTTAAAGCCATTTCACGAAGCACCAACACGGCAGCATGGCGTTTTGCTTCATTGCGCTCGCTGCCGAGCCATTCTAAAGCTTGTTTTAATTCAAACTCTACATAATCTGCAGTATATGCCCCCCCTGTTAAAGCCAAACAGCCCATAGCTCTAGCGGCCATCTGCATAACATGTGGATCATTAAATGGCAATAAATTTCTTAAATAATTAGCAAATCGCGGCATACAAGTTGCATTTTCCTGATCTACACCGATCAACACCATTATAGCAAGAATACCACCTTTCTTATCACTCGCATCTGTGCTGGAAGTCATCTCAAATATACTGTGAATCAAATCCTCCATGAAGGCTGTCGATTGTTCGGCAGAAACTTCTCGAAGTTCGGTTGAAACATGCAGTTGTAGTCGTTTGGCAGCCGCCATTTTCTGATCGGGGCTTCGGGACTTAAGCCCGGCTACAATTTGCTGTAACATCTTGGCAATCACGCCTTTCCAGCTCCAAAATCGTCGTGTTTTGAATGGAAAAGATCAAGAATGACCAACTCCTAAAATCGCCATGTTGAAAAGTAAACAGGAAGTAGTGCTTCCACTTACAGTTTCGAAAATATACGTAAATTAGTTCTTTATATTAAAAATGAGACGGTTTGCAATGATTCACACCTCTGGATTCACACGAAGCAGTATTCCTTTTGTAACATATGATTTCATGCGATTAGTTATCGTCAATTTTCTTTTCTTCAACCTCGTACTACGAAGATGAGCCTAGGTAGTTCGGAAAAAATACTTTCAATGGAAACATTCGAAAACCGAAAATCCGCGCGTGGCTGTCCTGTTTTGCGTGTGCTGAATCGAATGTCAAAACATACGAGTGCAAAAAATGTTGTGTGTGCATGTCTTTTGCGTAATGTGAGGCAATATTTTGCCCTTTTTGTTGAATATCTTGGCGGTAAAGTTGAATTAAGATCACGTTAAGTATGAAGCCGCAAGGCCAGCACAATCGACCGTCAAGTTGGTTGCCATTTGACTCGCCTAAGTTCGGAGTTGGTAAGCATGGTGGGAGTTGACTTTAATACACTTCCTCAAAATATGCAATCATAATTTTTGTCGCTAATTTTATAGCAAATGTCTCTTGATTTTTACTGTAGCAATTTGTAACTTTGATGATAATGGACAGTACAGATTACCTTTAGTACTTGGGGAAACGGTGAAAATTGTGGAAGAATGTGCAGGTTTGCCAGAGTTTAGGAATTTCTTATTTTAGTTACTGTTTATGCTACCTTATCATTTGAAGACACGGCAGGGCACATATTTAATTAACATTAAAATAACAAGTTAGCTGTTCACTTCCTTGTGAAACAAAGCTGGTAATAATTACAAGTAAAAGTTACTAGAAATTACATTTTAGAATACTGGAGCACAATATTTTCTACATAATTTGTTTATAAATAAACAGCAATTGCGATTGTAATATTGGATATTCCAACCAACTGGTTCTGTTTATTTAAGGACTTCCTGAAAATTGATATTTTATAAGAGGGTATTTACATGCTTGTTTACATGTACTCAATGTAATGCTACATCTACTTTAGACTTGCCCCCCAAGTTCCCTATTTCTTTGATCCATTATAATGCAAGTAACATGATATCATGATAAATCTCAATGGGATATAAATATGAACTAATCACTTCTGAACAGAATAAAACTAAACAAAACCAAGTAAGAGTGACTAGAACTACTCTCAATTTCAATTTGCTTTTCAAAACTGACTTCCAATGTTTACTTGTAAATTTGGAATGTACTTTGTAAAGCCCTGGGCAAACTTAAGGCCTGTTTAAACGGATCCAACATTGTTGGACCAACATCATCCAACAATGTTACTATAATAGATATGACTGCTTCTCTTTCAAATCTTTCTGGTTAGATAAGCTTTACTCAAACTCTAAACCTAGTCTTGACAAAAATATTTGAAAAAGAAGCCGTTTGGGCCATTATTTCAACAATGTTGGATGTTGTTGGCCCAACAATGTTGGATCCGTTTAAACAGGGCTTTAGACTTGCTCCAAGTCTCTCTTTCATTGTCATATATAGCTACGTCATATAATGTACACTATAGTGGATTGATATGACAATGAAAGAGAGACTTGGAGCAAGTCTAGGGCAAACTGGGCAACATTGTTGCGGAAACATTGTTTCCTGCCAATGTTTAGCCATGTTTCCCAAGGTGGGCAAACGCTAGGAAACAATGTTTCCGCACTTGGGAAACATGAAATGTTTCTGAATTTGATAGGAAAAATCCTGCTTGAAAAATCCTAGTTAAATGAACCAGCCAATCAAATCGCTTGCTATTGGATCATCGTAAATCATTGGAACGAACTTCTAAACAAACTTCGGAACTTTACAACGAACATTCCGAATTTACATGTAAACATTGGAAGTTTTGAAAAGCAAATTGAAATGAAGAGTAAACAGATTATAAACTTAAAGATTTTGTCTTTGAAATAGAAAAACTAAAGAAAATTATTTCATATTGTTCTGAGTCCAATCCACTGACTACTTGCACTCCATAATGCATTATGTCATGCCATTCACACCATAGTAGGTCAAAGAAATTTGGGATTTGGAGCAAGTCTATAGATGTGTAATTGTACACTGCAATTTAACAAAATTACTTGTGTGGATCAACAGCCTTGGTCAAACAAGAATGAGAGTGCATGAGTTGCATCTCTCACTTGGTTTTGACTGCCAATTATCATCACCTTTCATGCATCAACCCCAACAGGGCCCTACTACAACAATATCTGAATTCCATTTCACTTAGGGTTTAGGGTTTGTTTTTTGCTACAGAAACACTACAGCTAGTGACATCTGAGTCCTAAAACCTGACCCACATGTTTTCTGGTAGTTCAGACATTGTGGCATATTAACCAGGTTTGACTGGAATTTTAGGTTGGTATAGAGGATATTCAGTGAGAAATCGTAACATCCAGGTATTATGTTTAGCAAGATAACCTTATTCAATATAGTTTTGGAGGTGGATGTTTTTGTAAACTTAGTTAATGTTAAAAATTTAAAAAAATTACTTATTCAGGGCATTTTTCCCGCATCGTTTATCCATTTGAAAGACTGGAATGAGTCAACAAAGTAAGTTTTAACTTCTATATCTATCACTTTCTCCTTGACAAAATTGTCAGACTTTAGATGGAGGAAAACAACAAAGCAACGGCACACACTTCACCATGGGGAGAGGCTATCATTCAGTCATCATTCAAATTCTTGGGGGAGTTTTAGTTGCCCCCTGTGTCCTGCTCATAGTGCCCACCACTGCAACAAAGCCCCTTTTCCCAAATATATTTTTTAAGTCGATGTATTTTGTAGAGACCGAGACAGCATTCACTCGGCGGAATACCCATTGGTGCAAGAAATGACCATTGTTCTGCGAGAATGGGGAATCATGTGGAAGCATTTGTATCTGGTATGACTATTTAAATGTAGTTTAAATCCTAACCTAAAGCCCTTTAGAAATCCTGGAATGGTGTACCGGTAATTTATTAATTGCGGTGGAAAAAGAAGGCTTGGATACTGGGTTTAGTTTATGTTACAGGGTTTAAAGGGTCACATTTTGTTTTATTTTCTAAGCCAGTTCCTGTGTTCCCAACCAAACATCCCTCTGGTGCTTTGTATGTACTGTATGATGATTATTACTTATTAATTAGCATTTTAAAACCCATTGAGCATTTCATCTGTTTTTCATCTGTTTGACCCATTTTGGAGAGAGTGTAAGTGCACTGGAAGGTGCAGTACACTCTAAAAAGTAACTTGCATCTTTTAGATAAAAAACCTGGAGTTGTTTCATATGATTTCCAAACAAATGGATGATCTAATGACGTGGAGAAGGCAGATTTTGTCTGGAACATTGCCAGGAGTATGATGGAGTTTTTTTCATTACACTGTATACTTGTATACCATCTGGTAACCATAGAATAATATGAACCAGAAAATCTACTCTCTGTTTTTAAGACTGATTTTAAGACCGATCAAATTTCCATCAAATTCAGTCATGTGACATTTGGATGTTTTGATGGAAAAAAATTTAAAGCATTTATTAAAATGAATGTGCAATTTTGAATCAACAGAAATTGAATATGTTTGCAACATATAATTACCATTTTTTTTATATCTGAAGGATCGAATCAAACAACTGAAACAAAAGGTCACCGCTGCAATTGACTATGGAAACAGGTAAAATGGCTGCAAGTACTTATATTGCTACATTTTGACAACACTCACTGTTCAGAATATTGATGTCGAAACTTTTTATCACTAGGCTTTTATAAAAGATACCAATTAAAACGTATACATTGTGTTTCTATTTTCATTCACATTTCATTTTTATTCAACTCTTTATTCTAACTAATTGTAGAGTTTTGGATCTTGATCTTGTTGTCCGTGATGCAAATGGGAATATTTTGGATCCAGATGTTACAGGCGTTATAGAACTTTATAGAAGAGTATGTGTTACAATAATATTCTTTTTTTTCAAAATTTAAAACAAATGTGTAATGTTTTGGTTCAAAAAATAAATCCTCTTTAGAGCTACTCTTCAAAAAAGCCCTTTCTTGCTAATATACCTGTAAGACCCTCCCCTTTTTAAACGAATAAATATATTAAGCCCATCCCTCTCTGTTAACCAAATTCTCTATACCTTGGATCCCCTATCAATTGTGCAATAGCCTGTTCATATTGGGAAATCGGCTAACCAATGACTGAGAAACTCGGTAAACTTTACAGTCTTAAAGCTGACAGGACATTATCAAGCCTTCTTAGTATGAAGGATTGTTCATTGTATAGGTCTATCAAAATCTTTTATCTTGTTTTTTTTTTTACAGCATGACAGTACTCAAACTCGTATAACTGATGAGGTAAAATTAACTAAATGTACATCAAAGCTCTAATTATTGGAAGTTATACAGCAGACTTAATTAGTGGTTTGAATGTAATAAGAATTTTTGTATTGGATTTACTCAGCTGAGTACAGTAGTTTAACAACTATGCAACAATTTCAGGAAAGTCGAACCTGTTTTCCAGAAGTTCGATTTTACTCCAATCCCATTCATTCACTCTACATTAACATAAAGAACGTTGTGTGTAACATTGGAGATGATGCTGATGTGTTTGTAACTTTGTATGAACCTCCTGGCTCGAATGGAAAAGATGGGAGATTTATAAGGTATGTGTTCATGCCATACCCTGTCTCAGAAGCTTTTAATGAATGGAAGAATTTTTCACTTATCATTTAACCCTTTCCAAGGGCAAGGGGAGGTAGCTTTTCAGGGGTGGTGCGTAAAGTCTCAGGGGAGCTGCAAAACCATCTCAGGAGAGGTGCACACAGGTTTTTCGCCCTGTTTGAGCTTAAATAAAATTATAAAAAAATGGTCCCATTGAAATATCACACCATCATAATGTTTGTATACAGATGGTTCATAACCATGTTAATTTGTTGTTTTTCAGCGAACATTATCTTGTTTCGTGGGACAAACAGGGCCTACCTAAAGACTTAAGCAAACTTCATAACATGTGCTGTTTATTTACGGTGGGTATAGAGTTGCTACGTGTTTACAGCTCAGCAAAGTACAAAGTCTCAACAAAGCTCACAGCTCAATAATTAAAGTACTGCGCTTGGTTTGCAGACTAACTACAAAATACAAAGTGGAATTATGGAAATTTTGAAAGAGTCTATTCCTGGATTCTTTAATAACTGATAAGTACATGCAGGTATTTATTCTTTGCAGGACCTTGGCAGTAAAGATTTTGAACGTGAGAAAATATATATCGTCTGTCAAATTATTAGAGTAGGTATGTAAGCAATATTTAATCCAGATTATAGTCTATGTACAGTGCAACCTTGTTAATAAGGCCAAGGACGGGTCGAAAAAATTGGCTGTATTAACGAGGTGGCTGTTTTAACGGGATACCTTTATAAGAAAATGTCTTGTCTTGGCGTTTTTCGGTGGCAAAAAAGTGGCTGTAAGGCGTGGTTCCACTGTAGAAACTACAAGTTTATGAATCATGTTAAAATGTTGTTTTACGTTAGGTCGTTTGGAATTGAAAGACGTTGTTAGTAAGAAGACTAAGCTCACACAGGATTTGAGAAGGCCTTTCGGAGTTGCAGGTGAGCAAATATGCAGGGTGGGTGATGTGTTAAGGTGTTACAGCCAGGGATGGAATTACTTGGAGGAGGGGGGGGGGAGCAGGGGTCCCTAGTAGCCTTGGCAATTAAAAGGGGTGCCAATTTCCTTATGAAATCTTTTTTTTTGTTTGAAAGGAAATATCCTACCATTGAGTTGAGGTTGAGAGAGATACAACTAGGTGAAAAATTCAAGCAGAACGTTGACGTTTTGAGATTATATCCTACCATCAACTAGATCCCTGAACCCTTCGCTGGTTCCCCAAACACTACCTGTCGTACGCTGTCCCTCGCTGCCTTTAGGCTCCCATTAGGTTCCGTGATCAAGCACACCCCACCAGATCTGGCTCGATCCATCTCCACTTAGAGCTGTAGGAACTATCGTTCATTCGCTACCCCAAGCCTCTCATAAAAAATACCCCTTGCAAACCACTCATGAAAATACTACATGTGTACATGTCAATTAAAATGTGTTTCTAGTGTTGGATGTGACTGACTTTATTCAAAAGAAAGTGGAAATTGATGAAGATAAAGAACGCTTTCTTCCTCTTCTCACGTATGTCAAATTATGAAGTAAAAGTTTGGGGTGATAATAATCTTTTATTGCAGTTGAGTCCAGTGGGGGACACTAGGAAGGGGCAGGGTGGCGGTCCCTTCCAGTTCTTGCAATAATTTCTGACAGCCATTGAATGATAGCTGTGTAACAAAGTCAAAGTTGTATCAATAATTTTTTAACCATGAAAGCATTGGTAAACCATAAAGTCCAAAGCAATCGTGCCAGCTCAAAGCGATCGTGCTAAAGTCTTACTTGGGCGCCTATGCTAATATTTTTTCAGTAAGCAATCGAAAGTATCAAGCCTGCTTGATAATTACGTCATTGTTACGCTAATTCCGTGCAGTTCTCCGTGGTCTAACGGTAAAACCATAAGCAATAAAAGCGGGACAGGAATCCATAAACAATTTAAGAGCGAAAATTTAGGAGCGAAACTAAAGAAATGCAATGTTCCAAAAGCAAAAATATTAATTGATAACTTTCAACAAATACAATATATAACGTATAATATTAAATTGTGTTCATAATTTAATTAACTAATGCAGACAAGTTCAATTGTTCATGTTGATTGTCACAAATGAGCTTTGCGAAGCATCTTGAAAAGGAGATGTGCTCTTCTCAGCTGTTGATGAGTTGTGCTAAAGCAGTTGTGATCTCCCCAGTTCCCTTTCGTTCTTTTGATCATTTCTTTCTTGACTTTTAAAGCAACAGCAGAACAGAGAAATAAATCGTCGATGAAATTTCTTGGTCTTCGTTTTCTCGGCTTTCTCATCTTTTAAACGTTTCTCTTTCTTGTGAACATTCTTCCCTTTCTTCTTTTTGTTTTTCGATTTACATTTATCACTTTCTTGCTCATCTTCATTCTTCAGACTGCTACCAGTCACACCAATTTCGCCATCTAGTAAATCAAATAAATGAGTCAATGTTTAGTTTCAGTTCATATTTTAATTGCCTGCAGCGAACTCCGAAAAATAGCGACATCTTGAGCTCAATATTTGAGTAAAGACTTTAATAGTGGGTCGAAATATCCGGTCTTTGGAGTTTGTTTGGTCTTATAATTCCGTTATATTCAATTGACTTACCCTCAACTTTGTTTTGGAATCCTTCCTTGCCAACAGCATTTGTCCCATCTTTGTTGATGGAGGTCGGAAGATGGATGACTTGTTCTGATGACATCACACTTTCGGTGTTCACACATCCAGAGCGAGGCTCTTCACACTCAGGTAGACACCCGGCAGTCGATACCTGAGTGGAAATGGCCTCAGCCCCAGATGAGTGAGCATCGGCAGAGTTCTGCCATTCAGAACAAGTAGGTCCACTTGATGGTAATGGACAGCCATCCTTCCAGACCTCAACATCAGAACTCTCACTGGATTTGATCTCGCCTCTGTCTGACACGAGAACAATCTCCACTTCATCATGATGAAGTGCTTGTGATGTTGAGAGGGAAACATCAACTTTTGTCGTAGCATCACCATGAACCAAAGTCGTAGAAAGTCTAGAGAGTTTGTTATCTTTATTTAAATCATCAGTGACGTGTTGGTGTTCGCCTTCTGCATCAGACACAGTTTGTACTTCTTTATACTCAGGTTCAGATATGGTTGGGAGGGAGACGTCAAGTGTTGCCTCGTTACCACCATGAACCAATGTCGTAGGAGTATCTGTATTTGAAGGAGCGTCAGGTTTGTGTTCGCCTCCTGTATCATCATGGTGAGATTCTTGCAATGTTGGGAGGGAGACGTCAAGTGTTGTCTCGTTGCCACCATGAACCAATGTCGTAGGAGTATCTGTATTTGAAGGAGCATCATGTTTGTGCTCGCCTCCTGTATCATCATGATGAGATGCTTCCAATTCTTTATACTCAGGTTCAGATATGGTTGGGAGGGAGACGTCAAGTGTTGCCTCGTTACCACCATGAACCAATGTCGTAGGAGTATCTGTATTTGAAGGAGCGTCAGGTTTGTGTTCGCCTCCTGTATCATCATGGTGAGATTCTTGCAATGTTGGGAGGGAGACGTCAAGTGTTGTCTCGTTGCCACCATGAACCAATGTCGTAGGAGTATCTGTATTTGAAGGAGCATCATGTTTGTGCTCGCCTCCTGTATCATCATGATGAGATGCTTCCAATGTTGGGAGGGAGACGTCAAGTGCTGCTTCGTTGCCACCATGAACCAATGTCGTAGGAGTATCTGTATTTGAAGGAGCATCATGTTTGTGTTCGCCTCCTGTATCATCGTGATGAGATGCTTCCAATGTTGGGAGGGAGACGTCAAGTGCTGCTTCGTTGCGACCATGAACCAATGTCGTAGGAGTATCTGTATTTGAAGGAGCGTCAGGTTTGAGCTCGCCTCCTGTATCATCATGGTGAGATTCTTGCAATGTTGGGAGGGAGACGTCAAGTGTTGCCTCGTTGCCACCATGAACCAATGTCGTAGGAGTATCTGTATTTGAAGGAGCATCATGTTTGTGTTCGCCTCCTGTATCATCGTGATGAGATGCTTCCAATGTTGGGAGGGAGACGTCAAGTGCTGCTTCGTTGCCACCATGAACCAATGTCGTAGGAGTATCTGTATTTGAAGGAGCATCATGTTTGTGTTCGCCTCCTGTATCATCGTGATGAGATGCTTCCAATGTTGGGAGGGAAACATCAAGTGCTGCTTCGTTGCCACCATGAACCAATGTCGTAGGAGTATCTGTGTTTGAAGGAGCATCAGGTTTGTGTTCGCCTCCTGTATCACTGTGATGAGATGCTTCCAATGTTAGGAGGGAGACGTCAAGTGTTGCTTCCTTTAAAGGTTTTTTAATTGTACCAGGCATTGCATCACAATTATCCAATGGCAACTCAAGCTCCTTGTATCCAGCTTCGCCCATTTTACCAGCAAGGTCATGTGGAGAACCATTCGCCGAAGTTGCGTCTTTATTTTCAGGAAGATTTTCATCTTCCATATTAACTTCATTGCTGTCAACCAGTATTTCAACTGGTGTTGACGAATTGTGAACAATACCAAGATCATTCTCACCTAAACGTCAATGAAAATCATTACAAAGATTAAAGGAAATAGTATTGTTCTATAAACTGGAAGCATTCCTTGTATACGGAATAATCACCAGCGCTCTCGCACTAATGAGATCCGAAAGTTTGCGCGCGCGAATGAAATCACGATGGACTTAATGAGATAGTTGCATAGTAACGTAAAAACTAATTCATCTTGCGCATGAAATGCGAATCAGAAAGCGATCAAATGAAATTGTAATACAATTGTATTACATTTGTATTTGTAATCATTAAAAATAGTTTCAAGATATATTGTAATTCTTACCTGTGTTCTGTTCACCACCGAACGAAGTTTTGAGTTTTGCAACGCGAGCTTTAGTTTCGTTTAGACTTTTCTCGGCTGCCTCAAGTATACCATCGAGAGTCGTTTGCTCTCCATAAATCTCCAAATTTAGTAACTCCTCCACCAACTCTTCTTCGATTTCTTCACATTCGAAATCCTCGTCATACTCAAATTCAGCCATATTAGTTTTATTACAAAAAAGTTTAGAAAACTTCCGCGAAATATACGAACGTTACGCAGTCTCAGTCAATCAATTAAGACAAACTAATTATGACATCACTGCGTTTTTATACCGTGCGCCACAACAAGGGATTGTGGGATACTAATTAGTACGTTGTCTGTGACATCATTTAATGAAAGAAGAATAAAAACTGCGTACAGGCGGTTTTTTACCGGGCAGCGTTCATTTTGCGTGCTAAAAATGTCGACAAAAAGTCTTATATTATCGAGAAGGCTGTTTTACGGTAAATGTCAAGTACGCTTTCGAACTCTATTGTTGGACATGTATGCACGTTACCGTTAAACAATTCCTGAGGGAGAAAAACCCCTAAAACACAGGAGCCACCCACAATTACATGAGTTTTCATGCACATGAAATATGTGCAGGGTAGTAACCAATCCTTCGTAATACTCTTAAGCGGTAAAGTGAAGCGCATCTGCAAACCAATATTGATGGCTGGTAAACATTCTCGTGATGATATTTATAAAAGAGAGTAATGGTGTTTGGAGGAAAACACGCACCAAGCTCTCAAAATCTGTTAGCGATTTTCGTTTATTAGCGTTTCCTTCAACATGACCGCTATGATTTCCAGTGCAAACCAAGAATTGCTCATGCTATATCTTTGACACAATTGTTGATCCCACAATATATCCGTGAGACTTTAATACTTGTTTTCGTTTTATGATACATTAAGGGTTGATAACACTGAATATCTTCATCATTGGATCGCAAGAGCCATCGCTCGTTCCCATGGGGATAACCTGACTAAAGGACAGGGTACGAAAGAAGTATAACCTAACTTGTTACTGTACCGTACTTCCTCTTTTTAACCCTCTGGGGCCGGTTGTTCACAGCTGGACTAGCGCTAACCCTCGCTTAAAATTTAACCTGCTGTTTTAGTTTATGTATTTCTGCACGTCTGTTTATTTTAAAATTTCAGAGAAGAAAACTTCTACTGATCCAGACAAGATCTCCAAAGAAATATTTCCAAATTTATAAACAAGATGTTGAGAAGTTTGCTTTGAATTTTAGATTAACCTAGGGTTAAGCTAATCGACCTTTGAACAACTCGCCCCAGGGGTCTTAATTTGTCCCGCGGTTCTGGACTGTGGGCTTATTGGAAGCGGCGAGGGCCAAATATATGTTCATGTTCGTGTAAAAGATAGATAGTAAGTTTCTAAACCATCATTAGAGGAACCTTTAGAGAAATTCTCCCATCCGGAAGTGCGTCACTTCGGCTACAGTGCCTCGTTTTGGTCATTCATACGTTAGGCCTTAACTACATTACTTAACCTTAACTTCAATTTGCATTTGAAGGTAAGTTCTATCAGTTTCCGAAGGTTTCGACAAGTTTTTAGCCAATTCATTCTTCAAATTTAAGGAGCAAATTGTTCTAACTTCGAACAGCTAACAGTTGACCTCAAAATACGACTTGAAGTTTGCCGTTACCGGTCTGCCGTAAACGTCAATCTTAACCTCTCATTTATACCCGAAAACTAGGCTCTAAATGACATAAAAATCATCAACCATTCATTCAATTATTTTACGTTATTCAGGCATTTGGATCTCAGTCCAACTTTTACGCGGAGATAAAGACCAGGTATCTTTAAATAATTCAACTGTATATTTAACGGCAACCTTGTTTCCCGGCTGTTCCAAGGTCCATTAGGTCTGATAGTCCAGTTTGTGATAGAGCCTTTTCACTGATAGAGTAATTTCAATAATATGCAATGAAGATTGATGACGATTAATCGATTATGATAGTGAACCGACGGGAGTAGCTCTACTATTAAGCTCAGTTCCATGTGATGAATACTTTGAATATATTTCAGACTGCTCAAGATTATCCCGCCATAATCAACAAAAGAACGTCGATCGCAAGAAAGTTGGGTTTTCCTGAAGTTATTATGCCGGGTAAAGACTTATTACAAATTATATAGCTCATATAAAGGGCCAAATACGATTAATAGTGATTCCAAGTTATTTCTGGTGATTGTAATTTCAATTTTAAAAATGTATTTTCGCTGATTTTTCAGGTGATGTTCGTAATGACATGTTCATTACTATTGTGGGTGGGAAAATCGACAAAGGTAATTTTTTACATTTTTCCGCACAACCACACTCCTTGTTGACTATCTTATCTGGTGCCCCGTAGATCTTTGTCACAGAATAAACACATACGGAAGTTCGACTTCTTGTCGGCGCCTATATGATTTTGGCGTAACCGATACGGCCAAGTGCGTCACTCCTCTGAAAACATTCAAAATTGGTGGCTTGGCTTGGGCGTTCAGGGGCGCACTGGCTTGGAACCATAGATATCTTATATACACTAGATAGCGCATCTCTTTTAGTAAAATTGAAGCCAAGAATATTCCAGCGGTTAAAGAATAGATGGCGGCCATGTTGGTCGTTCCCACTTGCTAATAAACGCTTAAAAACAACAATAACTTTCATCATTTGAATAGTCTAAAAATGTATTTGGAATAGGGTTAACTTAATGTTTAAGTTCCCTGTTTAAGAAATAGAAAACATAAGAATCTTCTCATTTCGTGGGAACGACACGAGACTGCAATCACGGCTTCAATTTTGAATTGCAGAATAATTAGATGCACAATCTAGTGTATATAAGATATCTATGCTTGGAACATGACGACAGCATTGTAAAACATAGCGTGGTGGTGGTTGCGGTTTTTTTTACTGAGTCGCACCAATCTAGACACAAATGGCTAACGTTTGTTTATACCCAGTTCACAACTTTGAATAACTCACATGCCTATAGTTATCGTTGTTCTACAGTGTGTATCAAAATAATTCGAATCCAAATTTGGCGTGTAATAACGCAGAATATATTTGACAAATTCGGTTGGTTTTTACACCATTGTTAAGTTCATTTATTTATCTTTCAAATGACATGCTGTACGCGTCATTTAGTTGGAAAATGAAGGAGTATTGCTTTGACAAAAAAGTCCATAAAATATTGATATAAGAACGATATAATCGGAAACCTAATAGGCTATTCTTTATTGCCATATAAAAATTATATGGTTTACTTTAGTATTTTATAAACAGCAGTCTGTCAAATTTGGATTCGAATTATTTTGATACACACTGTAGTATATGCAAGCATAGAACAGCACACAGAGGTATTAGAATTATCTACGTGAGTGGGTAACTCTTGTACATAATTCTAATGCTTAATTTATACCTTTGTTCTATATTCTATGCTCTGTTAAACTAGAACAATCATAACTAGGCCTGTGGGTTATGCAAAGTTGTCAATTAGCCTTTCTCACGCCGTCATTTTTGGGTGGCATTTCAGCCGAAGTCTGTGAGATAAGTCCACATAACAACGACTTTTTGTAATTTTTTGGACAAATGATGGTAAATTTGCTTTGTAAATGGTTAGCCTGTTTTGAAAAATTGCTTTTCACATTGTTTTAGTTGTCTACATTGGTTAACGAGAATTTGATGCCGCCAAAAATGGCGGACATTCGTCATCGTGAGAAAGGCTAATTGAGTGGCAACGATGTAAACAAACATTAACTGATTCTGTCTGTTTTTGTGTTTTAGGGGTCAAAACCGCCAACCCAAATGTCCAAATGACGATGCGAGTTTGTGACCAATCAGGAAAGGTTGTACCTGTAAGTATTCAACACTGAGCTCCATATATATCTGGAGCGAGAGCTCGAGTTCAAAAAGTGAAGCCAGCTTTGTGTTAACCGCGCAGACAAAAACAATAGAAAGGGACTGGAACTGACATCTAATTAATCCTTCAATTTCCGCCATTTTGGCAAGGAGTGTGCCGACATTTTGTATTTAGACATCGATTTAGAGAATAACACTCAAAATTTCACAGGTTTACTTAGGAAGAGCGGCAGTTTATCGCTTTTATTTACATTGATTAATACGAATTCAGCCGTGTTGCATGCTTCGTAATAACGGTCTAACTTGGTCTAACTGTGTTTGAGCCTGCTCGCAGGCCATTGTGCACACAGTCTTTGGAACTCTCTACCGCCTGATATTAGAAGTGCTGAATCAGTAAATACATTCAAATCTATGCTAAACAAATTTTATTTTTAATATTTTAGCTTCGAGATTGTATTTAGTATTCGAGATTGTATGTATTATAAATGGTAGTTAGTACTAGTTTTATGTTGTAAGAGCATTGAGCGCTGTATAAGGCCAAAAAAAATAATATGTGGGTTTCCGGTTTCTTCTTATAAAAACTTAGGTAGGGTAGGTCGGTTTTAACTTTTTTTTTAAACTTTTTTTTTTAATTTTCCGAACAAGCGGACGCCATTTTGTTTAGTCAGTGCTTCCACATCCAAAGATAAATTTTCCTAATATTGCCTCAAATTTCAATTTTCCACAAACTTTTTCCTCTAAGTGGAAACACTTACAAGCATGATCCAATAAAAAAGTTTAGGGTCGGGATTTCGACGTCCAAAAGCTAGGTAGGGTCGGGAAACCGGAAACCCACATATTTCTTTTTTTGGCCTAATGCTTCTAAAACATGTATGTATGTATGTATGTATTATTATTATGTGTTTTCGCTTGAACTAATAAACCTTCAAATTTTTAGGACGTAATCAGCCTGGGTGCGGGAGAGCCTCTTCTTACAGAATATCGATCTTGTGTTTATCGGCATTCTCTTACACCGGAATGGCGGGAAACTGTCAAGGTTTGTCAATAATGTGATGCAATATTTCGACCCTGAGCAATTTGTTGCCGTCCGAGACAAAGCCAAAGCTCATTATATACGGAGCTTCGGTGGCACAGTCCAGCAAGCGCCTTTCACCTCTAGGTTCGGGAAGGAGTTATTTCGCTGACCTCAGAATGACATTTCGTCAAAATTTTTTTCTTCAAGATTGGTTTAATAGAAACAAACTTTGAGTAGTGTCAGTGTCAGTGTTTGTGTTTGGAATATGGTTAGTGTTAGTAAAACCGTTGCTTTGTTACGTTTTGTCACTCTGAGGCCAGCGAAATAACCTCGTCCCTATAAGTTCGCGGGTTGGATTCTCGCTACGGAGTCGTGTGTTAAAGAGTCAGTCAACGCTCTGCCGAAAGACATGGGTTTTCTCCGGGCGCTCCGGTTTCCTCCCACAGGGAAAGTTGACAGTGTGGGTTAGGATAAACACAGTTAAGAAAGTAATCGCAATTGTTGTAAAGATAAAATAGTTTAGGCTAAGTATGTAATGGATCTATTCGCTAATGAACAAAATTTTGATCTAGACAAGTCTAGACACAAATTTTATCACGGCTTGAATTGAGCATCACAAAATTAGTAACATTCCGAAGTTTCGTTGCGAAATGTTGTAAAATGCGATAATATAGCCTTGCGAAGTTTGCCGTTTTTCAGTCATTTTGTATTACAAACGGGAAATTATTGATACCTTTTTTTCGAAAGCGGTATCGGCAATTTCCCGTGCGTAATACAAGATGACTGAAAAACGGCAAACTTCGCATGGCTATATTATCCGCATTTGACAACATTTCGCAACGAAACTTCGGAATATTACTAATTTTGTGATGCTCTTTCAAGCTGTGATGAAATGTTTGTCTAGATCAAAATTTTGTTCAAAATGCTCGGTGTAAAGTGCATTTGATCATACCCACGCCTTTGAAATGTTAATGGTAATCATTATTATCCTTCTCTTTTTATTCCAGCTCGTTATACCGATTGAGTATTTCTATTCCTCGCATCTCACATTTACGTTCAAACATCGGTCCTCGAACTTTGGTAAGTTTAGAACAACCTTGTGCATTCTAGCAATCACCTAAAATGGGATCTTTTAAAATCGTTACCTAATTGCGATGGTTAATGCATATGTCTTGGTCTGCCACTATAAATTGCAGAGTACTTACATACAGAGCTCTCACTTCTGCGAGAAAACCCGTAAGGTAGTTTTTACCAAAATAGCTGGCGGCCATGTCCTAAAGAGAGGCATTCACCCCCTAGAACATTAAATTTCAATATGTTTTCAGGGGGGTGACGGCCTCTCTTGCTAAAAACATGGCGGACTGAAAAAAACCCCCAGGCTAAATTAAAAGTACTCTGTGCACTAATGTTCGAATCCTGCAATATACTTTTTTTTATAATCTCGTCTCAGTTGCGACTGTTTTCCTTCTGTAGTAACTAACATGTGGTCAATATGTGACGGCCCACACTTACTGGATCATCAGGGAGAACATTTTAGGACTGATAAAGCTATCCAGTATAAATTTAAAGTTAGTTAAGTTTTAGTTTAAGCAGACAAATAGTTACATGCAGGTTCTAAATAATATTTTATTTTAGACAAAGACAAAAGTCAGAAAATTACAAATTTTGCTTACGTAAGATTGATGAACCTGAAAGATGGAACAACCTTGCTCGATGGGGACCATGATTTAGTTGTATACAAGGTAGGTTTTAGTAATTAACTAATTAAGAACTAATTGCCAAATTAAGAATTAAAAATTATAAGAAGTAATTATGTAATTAGAATACTAATTAACATGAAAACATTGTTTGAGAATGATTTTTAAACATTTTTAGTGTGATGCTCGAGAGATCAAAGACAATAGTTATTTCAAATTACCTTCATTAAAAAATGAGCTGCATCTCCCTGCTGGAACACTCAGCAAGTCAAATGCGTTATGTGTTGGGCAGTTGACATTGAGTCATAAAGAATCTTTTCAAATATCCTCACTTTTATGCTCAACAAAACTGACGCAAAACGGTATGTCTATAGTGATAATTGCGCCGAGTTTGTGCAACAACATGGCGGCTAAAAAGCAAATCCTGAAATAAAACAGCATGACGCATGGCCTGGGAGCCTCGCTCTCATGAATCGTAATTTACTAATGAGAGCGAGGCTCCAAGACCAAAACGTATTTGTGACGTAATTATCGAAAGGTGTCTTGTGAAAACATTTATTCATTTTTCAGTTGATTTACTTGGTCTCTTGAAATGGAAATCGCAGATGAATAACCTTCGTGTTATCTTACCCAACGTTACCAACGTGAAAGGAGAGGAAATTGTCAAGGTTTGGGAGATCGTTTTGATATTTACATTCAACTTACGGTGTTTTCACGTGAAGTCACGTGAAGTTACATGATGCTCTTGCTGAAAAAATAAACCTTCTATGATTGTCTCAACATCGGTGGTCTCAACGTGCTGCAACGTCAATCCGGTTCCAGTTTCTTCAGTTTGATCCATTTTCTTCAGTTGGGGTATTCAGAAATAATTTTTCAACAAATGATTTGACTTTATCCGGACACACCAAAATTAGTATCCCTACACTGCTAAGGAAAAAGTGATAGCAATTTATTCTATTTATGTGTTGTGGTAGTTGCTTGTACCTCAAGTTTATCCCTCAGACTGCATGAGCCCTAACGGGAACGGAGCACGTGGCAGCGGTTACGCTTTTTTGGCTGAGTCGACCTTCTCTGTGTCTCTCTTCTGTGCAGATACTGTAATCATTGAAGTTACTGACTTTTACTGTTGTACACAATGTGACCTGCCATCTGAGACCCTATTTTATTTAGTTGTAAAATAATGTCTTGTTGTAGTCAACCAGACCAGCTTGACTTTGATATTTACAACTTGTTGGAACAACCGGGAGGTGTTTTCTAATAAGTGCGTTTCTATTTCAGTTTTTACAAGACATTTTTGACGCACTATTTGCTATACTGATGGAAAGTCCTGACAAATATGGGAAATTGGTTTTCGATGATTTGGTATGTGGCATTAATAGCTGAGGGGAACTAACTTTATATTATAAATTTTCCTCAGTAAGTGCGTAAGGGCTGTTCACGGCGGCTATCAATGCAATATCATTAATCCTATAGCACAAAAGAAATGAATAATTAAAAGTATATCTGGAGTTTCAGACGTCGTTCATGCTCTGTTGACAACGGCAAAATGCATATTTTCACGTCTTGTAAAGTACGCTAGCATTTCAAGCCGTGGCAGGCAATTTTTGTAACAGCGTTGATCAAAATTGCTCTGAAGGTTAAAGCTCTGTTTTAGTCGTTCTAAACTATTTTAAATTCATAAGAAAGTAAATACAGAACAACATTTTCATACAATCATTTATTTCAAAAAGTTTGTTTAGCCGTCGTCCTGACGCCGCCGTCGTACATGCGTAAACTCCCTAATAAAGCTCTTATCACGGCTTTGGTAAAGATCCAAAATGACATTTCAAAGTCGAATTAGCTTAGTTTGATTCTAGTAACAGTAGAAAGTTCACTCAAACGATCGTTTATGGTCAGGAAAAAAATTTCGTGATACAATTCATCCTGGCCAGCCGGCCTGGCCCATATGAACAGCCCCTTACATGTGAGCAAGGTGCTCCCAGTTTGACTCTAACAAACACTTCAAGTTTTTTGCGTGTACCCCGGTTTCCTCTTGCATCGGATCAAGGGCTGACCGTTACTGGACCTTTAAGAAGAATAGTTCAGAACTGATAAAGTTATACAGTAACGTGAAGACTGCATATTGTAGGAATCGACTCCATGCAGTTGCAGAGGTGACAGTCACACACAGTCATACTAGAGACCTTACGATTTTAGGACGGCAACGCGACGACGACGGCCAAAACAAACTCCTTCAAATAAATGGTAGTGAAGATAATTCGTCGTAAATTATCAATCGTATGAATTTAATACAGTCTTAGATGTTGAAGACATGGGTTTTATAGTTGGGAAGAGTTCTGCTGAACCCAATTTGAAAAACGTAAAAATCTGTGATTTGGCGTTGTAAACAGAGCGAGAACAATGTCTAAATTATTCATATATTATAATTATTCAATTCTTTTGTTCAATGGTTTATTGCATTGGTAGCCGTTGCCGTCGTGTTGCCGTCCTAAATCGTAAGGTCTCTCTTCAGCCTAGACCTAGGCCTTCTATTTTTATTATTTTTTAGTATTCAGCGCTTTTTCACATGAGAAGACTGGGACCTAGGCGATTTGGACACCATGCATGCGATACTTACCAAATGCTAGCCCGAAATACCAAATGCTAGCCCGAAATTGACCAAATCTGCCAAAGCCAGCCGAGTAAAGGTCTAGGCTGAGGTCTCTATTATAACTGCTACGCATACTTGTTACTGTGAGTCGCTTGCAAAGATTTCTTGATTTTTCTCTAGGTATTCGTCATCAATCTATTGGCAGACAAAAAGTATTCTCATTTCAGACCAGTTTTAGACACTTACATTGCTGATTTGTTTTCTGCCGCAAAAGCTCACGAGTAAGTTGGATAAATATTCGAGGAAACATCGGAACAGTTTCTCAAAATGTTCCGTAACAATGTTTCACAGTTTGCCCAACCGGACTTAAGAGTCCATTTCTTCTCTTAAAATATAGCACGTTGATCGATGTGTTGACTTTATATGTAATGGTCATAACTACCAGCGAATCTCCAAAGCTTGATGTTGTAAAACTGGAGTCGATATTTAAGACTATGAAGGTGTGTTATGGAGCTCGCGTTTAGATTATGTGCCGTCGGGTGCACCTAAGGATGAACAGATACGCGTTAGGGCACGCGTGTATCATAATTTGGGGGGGGGGGCAGACCTTACCTTTGCTGACAAAATTGATGTGGTTTGAAGCAGTTGGGGTGGTCAATGCTATGTTATCGAAGTTGTTGAGAAAAAGGGTATCTAATGTGAAATGAGCATGCTGATTTTGCCGTTGGGAGGGAGACGTCAAGTGCTGCTTCGTTGCCACCATGAACCAATGTCGTAGGAGTATCTGTATTTGAAGGAGCATCATGTTTGTGTTCGCCTCCTGTATCATCGTGATGAGATGCTTCCAATGTTGGGAGGGAGACGTCAAGTGCTGCTTCGTTGCCACCATGAACCAATGTCGTAGGAGTATCTGTATTTGAAGGAGCATCATGTTTGTGTTCGCCTCCTGTATCATCGTGATGAGATGCTTCCAA